>APFE031205216.1:99688-151325 GCA_000404065.3 Pinus taeda
TTATTAATTATTTTTTTTATTAGCAATTTAATATAAAAAATTTTGTTAATTTTGGCAACGCTGCTATCTATATTCGAAAATCAAAATTTACATCCATCTTTCATATGTCCCAGGTGGTTAACCTGCCCGAAGGAAACCAAGAAACCACCTATCTGCATTAAATCCATCCCAAAATTTGAAAATGTTCATCTTTGTGTTTCTAACATGTCTGCTCTTTCGAGCTCTACTCATTATCCTAGCTTTTATTCCACGATAAAACATCAGATTTCAGTTTTTTGCATTAAAAAAAACACTAACAGACTTGACATACTACATTAGTCCTCATCTGAGGAGATTATCAGGGCAGGTGCCTTGGTGCTTGATCCAAGGATCTCATTTCTCTGTTCCATTATCCATTTCATCTCCCTCAGCATCTGCTCAACTCTCCCCAAAATGAGATCGTTGCGAGAGGCTTGAATTTGTACCGCAACAATTTCCTTAAGAAGCACAGACTTCATGTTTTCCAATTCTTCCTGGTTCTGGTTCCATACCTGCTCGTTCCACTACCTCATTTCCTCCTCTTCTTCCTCCCAGATAGCTCGATTCATATCCATGGCTCTGGTTACCACATGCTTCATTATCAAGTAATGTTGGATCGTTTTATTGAAGAGTGAGTTACGGTTGCACGAATTACCTGGGTCCGACACGATGGCCTCCCAATCTCCCCTGGGGTCCTCCGGGTTCAAGCTGATTGATCTCAGCTCTCTCTTCCAACCATTTATCTACTCCCGAATTTAGGGTGGGTTCCCCGCCATATATGCATTTATAATGTTTATCATATGCTCGGCCTCCGATTTCCTTCCTCTCCTTTTCGGATTTTTGCTGGTTCTCTCTTCCTGTTTTGGATCCTTTTTTGCTTTCTGCAGGGCCATATTCTTTCCTGACTGAATGTTGTGCTTTACTGAATCTTTCTTACCTAGCAAGACATGATACCATAAGTCAGTAACTTGTTTTAAAATTTTAGTTTTGATTCCTTTACTTACCACCATTTCCTTACTAGAATTCTGGTTTCCCAAGGTTTGAAAATGGTGTGACGACGCAAAACACACCAAGGGTCGACCTGTAATATGGCCTGTTTTAGTTCCTCCACTCGAAATGGCCACGAGAACCCCTCTTTGCCCTTGTTGCTGGCTTTCTGAGGGTCTGTGCAGATCCTCTTTTTTCTTCGGCTGTCGTAAGGGATGGCTTTCTCTCCTCTTTTCCAAGGATTTCCTACTCATTTTCCTTCTGGTCTTTTCTACAGGATTGATAGGTGCTAGGGTTCGGCTGCTTACAGGGTTATCTCACCTTCCAAAGATTGCACCCTTCCCCACCCTGAGAGTTGTCCTGGGTTTGGGTTTTCCTTTCCTCAGGAGGCCTTGATTCAATTTCCCCAAATGAGCAGCAGATCTCTTGAGGGCTAGGGCTTTCTAGCTTGCTCCTCTGGTCCATTAAAGACACTGCTTCCTGGGTTTGAGGTTTCCTACAGACAGGCTATGTCTACCTTCTGGTTTCAGCCTCATGTTTTCCTCAGGAAAACTTAGACTCCTACTTCTAGCTACCACGTAAAAGACCAAACACGAGAATGAGTCTACATACCACCTTTCCTCGTCATTGTCGTAGCCTTCGTCTGATCGCTGCTCCTGTCTACCACCTTTCTTCATTCCTTCCTGCTTCGTGCTCTGCTGCATGCAAATTCCTAATGCCACATCATGCCCTCTTTGGTTTATTCCTATCCGTCTATCCCTTTTGACCCCCACCTATCTTACTTCTTTTCTGACACTCTTTCCCAAGTCCTTTTCTCGGGATGTGCCTCGACCGTGCTGTCTGCATTTACTCCTCATAACTCCTACGTCCTCCTGGCTGCTCTTGTCGTATACTCTTTGTCCTTCTGCTGCCACTTGACATCCCTTCTCTGACCCTTTTCCTGGCTCCACACCTGCCCTCCACCATCTCATTCCTTAATTGCGCCTCTACTAGCTTATCGAGATGCGATCCATCCATGACCTGCTCCGTCAGCTGCCCTTTTTTCCATTTACTCCGTTCATTTCTCGCGTGTGTCCTATCTTTGTCACCAGCTGTGTACTTTCCCCACGTCTGCCAGTTGCTGCCTTTTCTTGAAAATTCCTCTCTGGATCACTATTGCCACTGTTATCGACATCTAGGAGTTTTTGCAACTGCTCCTTCTCCTCCAGGTGAGGGAGCTATGTTCCTCTGAGGTCCATCTACCTTCCCCTGTTTCGACTTCCCCAATTAGCTAGCCAGTATGATAGTCTATTGCATGTTCGTCTTACATGTGTGGGAACAAGATAGTCTATTTTATTTATTAGTTTCCCCATTTAATTGGTTAACCATGCTGTTCTCCAGCTCCTACTAATATTTTCTGTCGGTGTCTTGTTTTGCAGTTGTTTGACCATGTGAAATACTAGTTTCCAATCACCTTCAATTTGAAGATTCTAGTGCTTTTCCCAAATGGAAATTTCAAGTCCTCGTTTTAGCGAGTGTAACTCCGCTTCATTTTTCATTCCTTCTCCACAATCCATAGCAAAAGTTCTTAGAGTTTTTCCGCTGTCGTTCTTGATTAGCCCCCCTATTCCTACTTCTCCCAGATTTCCTTTTTCTGCCCCGTCAAAGTTTAAATTGACAAAGCCTTGTGGCAGATGCTTGTAAGTGTTTATCTCTTCAATCTCTCTGTTTTGTTTTTACTTTGGGTTATGGCTATCATGCTTTATTTTAATTATAACCACTGCAAAATTCTCTCCTCTGTTTGGTTAATCTTCTAGTCTTCATCGTTTCACCTTTCTATTAAAATTGTTTTTATAATATTTTGTATTATTTGTTTCCATATTTTGGCCGGGGTTCTCTTTTCTTCTTTAAATATCACATTGTTTCTTTCCTTCCAGATGTTCCAAAGCATGAACCCTACGGACAACATCCATGTGCGGTTTAAGATCTGGTTCTGGTAAGGTTTTCTTGGCCAATTTCCCAAAGTATTTTTTATATTATTGTAGTTTCTGTGACAATTTTCAAACAGTTGCTAGTGACTACTCCACAGGTTGTTGCTGACGGTGTAGCTGTTTGTTAGGTATTCCATCGTCTCCTCCTGTTCGTGGCATAGTGTGCACCGTGAGGGTCCCTGCATGCCTTTTTTCTAAATTTGATCTTAGGTTAGTGCCCATCTATGGTGTAAGATCCATAGAAAGAAGGTTAATTTGGGCAAAGTCTTGATTTTCCAGTTGTTTTTCCATTTTTTTATTCTGTCTGTCGATTATGCCCTGCCTTTAAATAATAACCTTCTGCAATAGAGAATGTGCCTTTTATTCAGGTTCTCCATCGGAGTATATCTTGCCCTGTTTTTACCGCAACTTCCTGTATGCCATTTCTTTGTTGTAATCTCCCCAACTTGCTGTCTCTAGGGCTGCTACCCAGTAATCCTTTTGCTTCCAATTTCGCCAATATTCCCCTATGCTTGGTTTCCAAAAGTTTCTGACCAATTCCCCCTCTGTTCGGGAGGTAAATTCATGGATATCTTGGAGGGTTTCTTTATGGAGAAGCTTTTCTCACTATTGCTAGGATTCCTCCTAGAACCTAGCTGTGTCCCCCTCTTTTATCTCCCAAAAGTTGTAGTCTCTTATCAATTCTTTATTGTTCCTCGCTAGATTCCATATTGCTGATCCTTTTTCCTCTGCTTGGCTTCTCATCCTATCTTCTAGTTTCTCTACTGCCTCATATTTCTTCTCCCAAATTTTCTTCCATAGGTCCTGTCCACCCTGTGTCCAGCTCCACCACAGTTTCACGCCCATCACTTGATTGAGTATATAAGGGTCACGCAGACCTAAACCTCCATCTTTGATTGGCTCGCTGAGCCATTCCTAGGAGAGCAATGCCCATTTTCATGTTTTACTTGTTTCTTGCCATAAAAATTTCTTAAACATGGCTACTAATTTTTGACAAATAGATTTAGGTACAGCTTGGCTAGACATCTGGTATATTGGGATGGATTGCAATACTACTCTTAGTAGGATTATCCGGCTATGGGTATTTAGGGATTGGAATGTCCAGTTGTCCATCTTTTTTCTTATCTTGCCTATGAGAGGTCCCCAGTTCGCTACTCTGTACTGATACTCATTAAGCATTATGCCAAGGTACTTTGTTGGGAAGCTTCCTACTCTAAATCCCATTGTTTTAGCCAATAATCTTTGGGATGCTACCTGAGTGTTAAAGAAGAATATTTCTGATTTCTCATTGTTAATCTCTGTCCCTAAGGCTTTCATGAAGTCTGAGAGAATTTTTAGGCTCTGTTAGGCTTCCCTGAGGCTGGCGTGTTTGTAGATCATTACATCATCTACGAATTGCTGGTGTGTTATAGGAATTTCATTGCCCCAAATTCACAATCCCTTTATCTGTTCATTGGCCAGGCGCGCTTTCACCAACCTGCTCAGACCTTCTACTGCTAGAATGAATAGAAATGGGGAGAGGGGGTCTCCCTGTCTAAGCCTTCTCGTGGGGTTAAAGGCTTTTGAGGGGGTTCCATTTAACATAAATGACATCACCGGGGTGCTTACCATTGACATTATCCATTTCACCCATCTCTCGTCAAAGCCATGAGCTTTTAGGATACTCCCCAGATAATCCCCACTAAGACGATCATAAGCCTTTGCCAGATCCAGTTTTATTAGCATGCCTTTGTTTTTGGAGTTTTTCAATGAGTGTATTACCTCTTGAGCAACTACTATACCATCCATTATTTGTCTTCCCTGAACAAAACCAGTTTTCTCCTGAGCTATGAGGTTAGGCAAGATTGGTTTAAGTCTGTGTACCATTATTGTAGCCAGTATTTTGTATACTACATTACATAGAGATATTGGTCTGAAGCCCTAGGGTCCTTTTGAGTTCTCCGTTTTCGGGATCAGAGAAAGGAAGGTGGCATTTAGGGTCGGATGCATGCGCTTCGTACATCTTTATTCTTCCACAAGTTCCACAAGGTCCTGGCTCATGAAACTCCAGGAGGCTTGGTAAAATTCTATAGTAAATCCATCCGGCCCAAGGGCCTTGTTCTTCACCATTTTTTTACCATTTACTCCACTTCTTCTTTCGTGATCACCCTGAGTAGAGCCAAATTTTGATCTCTGGTCACTTTTTTAGGAATATATTGGCACACATTAGTAATTTCCTCCTCCCTTCGTATATTAGGTTCTGTTAAAATTCCTTTAAGGTAATCTACCAATAACTTCTCCATTTCTTCTTGTTGAACTACCCTGTTCCCTTGACTGTCCTTTAGTGAAAAGATTCTATTATGTTGTTTGTGGTTCAACATTGCTTTGTGAAAGAATTTTGATTTTTTCTCCCCTTCTTGCAACCATTGGACTCGTGATTTTTGTTTCCATAGAATTTCTTCCTGCTTCCTTTTTTCTTCGATTTGGTTAATCACCCTCCCTTCCTCCTCTGCCAGCTCCTCACTTCTTCCTCCCTCTAT
This sequence comes from Pinus taeda, assembly GCA_000404065.3. Classification (NCBI taxonomy): domain Eukaryota; kingdom Viridiplantae; phylum Streptophyta; class Pinopsida; order Pinales; family Pinaceae; genus Pinus; species Pinus taeda. Next base: position 105,183 of record APFE031205216.1, read on the forward strand.
GATTTGTTGTTGGATTCCTTCCATTCTTATTTGTAGTTTTTCTTTCTCTTTTTGAATGTTACCAAATTCTTCTCTATTCCATTTCTTTATTTTTCCTTTTAGGTCTTTTATTCTAATTTGGAAAGTATGCATTTTGTTTCTACCTTCCACGCCAATTTTACTCTCCTGCCACCATGTTTTCATTTTGTCTATGAATTCTGGATCTTTTAGCCAAAAGGCCTCAAACTGCAAATGCCTTTTTTTATTCTGAGGGTTCATAGCAATCTCCAGTTTAATAGGCCAGTGGTCTAACCTTATAGATGGGAGGATGGAAACTTCATAGAAGATGTCCTTTCCTACTAATTATTCAGAGGCTAGAAATATGTCTAGTCTTGATGCGATTTGTCTATTCCCGCCTCTTCTGTTATTCCAGGTAAATTTTCCATTTATAGTTGGAATTTCCACCAACCTTAATTCCAATTGCAAATCTTAGAATCTCTCCATCTCCGGGTCTTCCCTATGTATTTCTCCTTTCTTCTCTTCTTTGGATGTTGTCATATTGAAGTCTCCTGCAATGATCCACATCTGTTCCTGATGCATATTCCCAAGCTTTTACATATGAGTGAGGAATAAGCCTTGGTCTACTAGCGTGTGGGGCCCATAGACTGCTGAAACTAAGAACCATTCACTTTGCCCTATGAGTCTAAACTTTCTTGTAAGGATTCTGGGCATTCCTATCCACTAGTCTATTATAACTTCTGCTGGATTCCAGATCACTGCTATCCCTCCCACACTTCCTTTAGCATCTATGGTTACTTGCTCATATCTAGGTTTAATTTTATTTAAAATTTCCTTCATCTTTTGTCCTAATATTTTGGTTTCCTAGAGCAGCATAATATGTGGTTTGTCTTTTCTCAGCAATTCCACTAGATGTCTCTGCTCCCCTTTACTATTCAGACCTTTTATATTTCAGGATGTCATTATCATTGAGGGGTTTGATTGAGGGTTTGGAACACCACCGAAAGCGAAACAACTCTCCCTGTGTTCACTAACATTTCCCCCATTAGTTGGATGGAATCTTTAATGTTTTTCCGTCCTCCTTTTTTTTCCCTCCTTTTACTTGTCCTTGCTGGTCTATTGGCTGTCCTTCTAATTCTCTTGATGTTCTTCAGTTTCCATTTTTCCTTTTCCCTGTTTGGCTTGATATTACTGGAATGTTTCCACATAGAGTCTTTTTTGATCCTTGGGGATAAATCGCTCATCCAAGTTTCTCCATTCATTTAATAACTTTCTCAGGACTTCTTCTTCTATACTTAGGTCTTCCCCCCTGTTTATCTCCATTTCTGTCTCCATGTTTTCTGTCTGTTCTTCCCATTCTTTATCTTTTTCTAGAATATCACTCAGTGCTTTTCTCTTAATATGGGTCCTTTCACTACTGGAGCTGGTGTCTTTCTCTTTGTCTTCATGGTATTCCATGGTTTGATCCTCATCTTCCCCTTCTTCTTGGAGGATTTCCAAAGATATTTGATTTTCCTGGGTTTGTTTGTTGTACCTTTTTCCTTCGTTTGAGTTTTCTTTTGTTGGTCTTCTTCTACTCTTCACCTCCTGGAATCCTTCTTGATTTGTTTGTTTTTTTTTGTTCCTTACTTTTTCTCTCGTCTTCTTCCATTGTTATGGGACACTCTTTGACCAAGTGTCCATATTTGTGACATCTGCGACATATAAAAGGTATATGTTCATAGTCCAGGGTTTGCTACCAAACTTCTTCGTGGTACTCTAACTCCACTGTATGTGGAATCAGGTTAGCAATGTTCATTTATACACATATCCTAGCATATGAAGTATACCTTCTGTTTTTTGTTGTTTCCACTATTTTCACAAAAATCTCTATCGTGTTTCCTATCCCTTCAAAATTTCTGGGTCCCAGAAGTCCATTGGTAAACCAAATAATCTAACCCATACCGGTGCGACTAAATTTTTTTCCTTATCGGGGTTATAACATTCTTCCCAATATCTCATGTACAGACCATCATGATAGTAAAAATAAGGACCATTCTCAAACACTTTTTCTTTGTCTTGCAGGTTGGAGAAGATTACCCTAAAGAAGCCTTTTGCTCCTAGCTTCAGCTCGATGTGTCCTAGGGACTGCCATTTTTGCTAAATCCATCTGGTGAGGCTTTTTCAAACGGCCAAACTCCAACGAACTTATAGATCATGGCATGATCCTTCATGTAGCTTCTATACCTTTCTAGTTTATTTGGCGGGATTACGAACCGTGGTTTCTCCTCTGCACATGGAAGACATTTTCCTCTTCTGCTTGCCTACCAGGTCGCACCTAGGACAAGGCCTGCGTTCTGCTTCTCTGCTGCCGGCTGACTGTTTCCCCGCTTGTCTTTTGCTGTTACTCTCTAGTTTCTGCACCGTAAATTTCTTGGTTTATTCCCGTTGTTTTACTTCATGGTCGCCGTTAGGTTTTAGTTGCAGAGCTCAAAACCAAGACTACTTCAACATCCACACCCAAAAATCATAATGATAGTTGTCAAAATCTGTTATTTTATGAGAATACCATCTTATTGGCAATTTAATATTGATTTGTTTATAATTTTTAATTAGTTTTTTAAATATATAAATTTTAAGAATTATAAATAATTTAGTTGGACACATATTAGAAACGAATTATATTTCTTAAATGAGTATAGAATATTATTTAAAATTTATATTTATTAAGTATTAAGAGTAATCAAATTTTTTAAAATGCAATTTTTTATTGGGCCTGGAGATGTTTTCTTCTTTTAAATTTATGTATTTATTTAAAATTTAAACAAATGGATGAGCAGGTTAAGGCTATCTGGTCCTGGTCCTGGTGGATATGGATGTAAAACTTGCGTGCTTTTTTTAAATGGAATAAAAAAAACAGTCAAGCTTACCAAAAAAATGCAATATTTGTATATATTAAGATGGTGAATACTTGTGTGTGGTAAAATGTATGGAAGATTGGAGCCCAATTAAAAGAATACTTCTGCATCCCATTCATTATATTTTCAATTATGTGACTATTAAATGACATAAGAAACTCATATTAATTATAGATTATTTTTATGTTTCAAATTTTTCAAGCCAATGTCATTTCTAGGTTGTTTATTTCACCTTTTTAAAAGCAAGGAAAATGACAAATCTATATATTAAAGATAGTAATTAGTTTCAACAAATCATATTAATAATGTTATTATTGAATAACAAATTTTTAAATATGTTTTTATATTTTATATAAGAATATACATGTTTAATATCTCACATAAATATTCATTTGCAATAAATTTTTAAATATGCTTTTATATTTTATATCAGCAATATACATATTGCCATTTCCAAAAAGGTATCCATTCTCAACAAAAATCTAGAAACCTTTACATCAACTCCCCATCACTAAAAATAAACCCAACTTCTCTAGCTCTTTATTTATAATAAAGTGGAATTTGTGCAATTTCGTCCCTATCCACTAAATATATGTGATTGAGCATTCAATTGAGCATTCTCTCCAACATAGATTTCATATTTTGATCATTAAGCCTCATTTGGATTTAGAAATCTATTTTATCTATGTACATTTTACCCATGAGCACTGGCATATTCAAAAATATTGGATTTGTCAAATAATTTAAGATGCCTTTTAAAGAACTCAGGGGAGAAAGAAACCATCAGTAACACCCCTCACTCCTTGAAGGGATTTAATGTGGTTATTTAATTTGGTTTATGGTTTACTACATTTATTTCTGTTATGTTATTACTAAGACTGGAAAGCCAATAATAGACTGTTACCTAATTGTGAGTGATTAGAAGTGGAAACACGATTAATTAAAAGAAATCGTTTACTACAATTATAAGAAAGAGTTATGTCCTTGCCCTGGGAAAGGGAAATATAGGGGGAAAAGATGAAGAAGGGAGAACTATCCTAGAGCTGGAAAAGTGTGACCAGTGGGAAGTTTCTCATGAACAGTCAAATTAAGTGCAGGACTTGAGGTTCGACAGTAAAGTCCGAAGGCCCAAGGCACTGACTGTAATTGGAAATTATTCCAGCAGAGAAAGTGCTCGGAGGAGAGCATGGATGTAATTGCCAGGTTTGTGGCTGGGAGGAGAGACTTTCTAGAATTATTGGAAACCACACATGGAATAGATAAGTATTATAGTCAGTGTCTTGCTAGAATTAATTCTAGACTGTGAAGATTAACATTTAATGACAAATTAAAATTTGCTATACCTAAACTGTCATTAGAATAAGTTCTTGATTAGAAAACTATATTTAGACGGACAATTCTCTTAAGGAAAAGTATGATTACAGGATATAGAAGCACTTTTCTTTCTTTTATCAAATTTTAGAAATTTATGCTAATAACTATAGAGTTACTACATGACATAGAAAAAAGGAAAGAGAATGTTCATTCAATAATTATGGTTCATTGTTCATGATTATCAAGGGAAAACTAATAAGATATAGAAGCAAATCAATTAAAATGCACTTTATCTGAGAATCTATAGAATGACCTATGTAACTTTACAAACTCTGTTACAAATGAAAAAAAATATAAAGACAGTAAATATACAATTGTTGGATGCAAGTTTAGAGTATAAAGATAGTAATTGTATAAATGCTGGATGCAGGTTCAGAATATAAAGACAACAATATTTATATAATTGTTTGAATGTAGGTTCAGTACACATAACTCGACCACGCAATCATGAAATTACAACAGAGTAACTGTTCAAACCCTAGTATTATCTTAAATTAAAACTTGATCAAATTCCATCGGAAATGATCAATCAATATAGTAAATAATTGCATAAATAAAAGAAGGGTCCTCTCAGCCCAAAATGCAACCACACTGTAGAATAAGGTAATTCATTACCTTCCCAAACATTTAAACAGATAGGATAAGTCCTGTAGAAGCTAATGTAATAAATTAAGAATTCTACATAAGTCGACATAAGCCGGTTCACTTAAGTGGCCACGTAACAAAACAATAACCTTTCAGCAAAAAGAACATAAAACCCTCCGTCGACTTCAAAGCGGGAGTATCTTCCCCAAACTACAAAAAAGGCCTTACGCGGAGTTCCTTTAAACAACTATGCGTATCTAAATAATTACAAAATCAATAGAGCCATAAACTTCAGTCATTTTGGTTAGCTGGACGCTCAACAAGAGACTGAGTCTCTGTCCTTAACCATACAAGTAATGGTTCCCATAACTTAATTCATGCCAAAGGTAAGAATCCAACCTATAAGAGTCAATAACGTTGTCGTGAGCGCTTAATTTCTGGAGAGAGGTGGCCTTTACGAATGCAAATAATGAAAAGCACTTTATAATTATTTGTCATGGACATATGAGACCTTAAGTTAATAAAACCCTTAAGGGAAAGATCGTAAAGACTTCAAGTAAATAAACAAATTGGGAGAATTCTTACCTGAGAGTGGGAGTTTTCCGCGTAAGGTAGATCCGCTGTTCACCAGTAAGAAAATAGAATAAGTGATATTAATCAGATCGAAGGTTAAAAACCATTCAAGCTAAGAATAGGAAATGTTTAATATTTACATTCCACAGCTAAGTCGTGAAACTAGTTGTCGTCTAGAGCAATGAAGGTGCCATGGGACTTTCTTATGCAGCAAAGGCAAAGAATTAAACATTGCGTCAAACCATAACCCAACCCTATAGCAATCTCACTATACAGTTCAAGAAGACAATAGAGGAACAACATGGTGGGTTTACCTGGTTCCATTTTAACAACTGTCATCGCCTTCATCATTCTCAGAGGATACTCAGACAAAATGAAACCCTTATCAGAGCAAAAAACCCTTGCGGAGCAACAAGAAACCATAGGATCAGCGACAACAATCAGCCACACAGATGTCAAGATCAAGTAGTTAGTTAGGGATTAAAACCCTAAGTTTTCTTTGTCACCAAATCGCGAGAACCAGATCAACGACTGTAGTACTAAAAAAATGGTGCAAGCAACATGAACCATCTATCTAGTGCATACATCCTCCCACCATATCTCTCTGCTGCATGGCTCCAGGTACAGAGGACATCAAGTCAACATAGGAGCAGGGACGAGGAAATCGCCTTGCGTATCATACACATTAAAAACCAATCCTTTCAACTTTAATATAATCTGTATGATTTATTAGAACTCCGGTAAATGTCAAGTCTATGGACACAATAATTAACGTAATCAAATAATCCAATTGTATATAATGAGCCAAATGCCAAAGTCTAGGATGGACATAATTGCAAAGTAAAATAAAATAAAATTATATACATAATTGGTAAGTTAATTTTAGTTGTTACAAGTGGTATCAAAGCTCAGGTTCGTACACTGAGACTCTTTGGGATAGATAAATATATGAATGTGCATGTAATAACTTGATTTTCTTAAAATCTAACTAAATAAAAACTCATATGTGAACAAAGAGACAGTGTCTATACAAAAGGCAGGATACAGAGAAGTTCAGGACCGCCCAATACTCCGGAACCAGCTTATGTGAATGCCAATCCTGATATTTGGATACAGCTGGGAGAAGAGACTCATCAGGCTAAGGAAGTTTTACTCGAAATTGTTTATCAGTTATGTGGTGAGATGACAAATTTAAGAACGGATAATGAAAAACTACGCTTGGAACAATAAAGGATCCTCAGAAGTCTGTCTAATCAACAAAATCAAAGACACCCAGACCCCAGTGTTGAGGATAGAGAAAATACCCCAACAACCCAGCATGGTGAGGAGAATGTCGAGTCAGTCGAGAGATATAGGGAGGACGATGAAGGACGCTCATATAATGTATCTGACCAACACAAAGCAAAAAGACAAAAGTCGAAACCGCAAGGAGAATTCAAAAAGATTAAACCATCACTTTTTGAAGGGGAATCTAAAGAAGTAGCAGAGACTTGGTTAATTGATATGGGTAAGTATTTTTAGATTTATGAATACATAGAAAGGTTGAAGGCGTGGTTGGAAGTCTATCAGTTAAGAGGGAAGGAAACCTTGTGGTGGGAAGATATCAAAACAGTAAGAAAAATTGACAAGGAACATGTGACATGGAATGAATTCCAAAAACATTTTAAAGATAAATAACCCCCCCCATGCTTGCGGTGGAAGTGGGGGGGTTTTGACTAAAGTTAGAAGCAATTTTGGGAAGCCTCTTGGCTTCCATGTTGTAAAGATTCTTCTTATACACCAGATACTCAAACATAACTCTGCCTTCAATGGGGAAAATGCTAGCTTCGATCAAGAGGATAGGATAGGAGGTATTTCCCTTGATCTTGAGGTTGCAGGTTATGAATTTATGTTGAATAATCTCAATCTTTCTCCACGACTCTCTCAATATATTGCAACCCAAAACTTCACATGCGTATAAGACAACAAGGGTGATGAGGGTCTCAAAGAGGAACATTTTTTTTCTCCAAATACAAAGGTCGACTGACTTACAATTGTTTTCAAGCTCAAATAAGCTTTCCAACCTCCAATAATCATTTTCTCAATGCTATAATTCCAGTTGAGTTGACAAGGAATGCCACTACCCAAATATTTGGTCAAAAAACCCAAAATAATCAAAATAACTTTTTGAGAAAAGGGAAAAGCAATATATATATATATATATATATATATATATATATATATATATATATATATATATATATATAATAATATATATATCATAGTATATATATCTATATAGTATATATACAGATATATATATATACAGATATATATATAATATAATATATAATATATATATATATATATATTATATATATATAATTTAAATAGTAAATAATAATAATTAATTTTGTTCGCTGAAGCACTCTCTAGCCCATTCTAGAAGAGAATGTTGTAATGTCCTATCATGTGTCTTGTCCTATTAAGCATTATTCAAACTGTTTAATATCTAAAAATAAACACTAAAATATAAATGAATTAAAAAAAATAAAATAGTAATAAAATAAAAAATATATCTAAAATAATTGTTGTTGCGTCTATAAGCACTCTCCAAACCAATATGGAAGAGATAATGCAATGCATGCCCATGTCTTGTAAACAAAAATAATAAAGTAGTAAAAATATAAAAAACAAAAAAAAAATAAAAGCCCTATGGTTAAAATAAAAATAACTTCAAAATAAAATAATAAAAAATAAAAATTATATGTTATTATTATTATTATTATTAGTTCCATTGGATAGTTAAGGTAAACTTGACTTGGTCAAGTTACGATTTTAAGCTCCGCGTCTATGAGAACTCATGGTATTGACCCTAGTATTCATGTGGAATATAGCCTATTTAAAGTGGGAAATTAAACCAACCTAAATATAAATAGATCCAAAATTAAGATGGATCTATACTGAGGTCTAACAATTACAAAATCCTCAATATGGAAAATTGAAGCAAGTTATGTGCATTCTACAAACACCATAAATACTTTACATGTTTTTTTCTCATTTAAGAAATAATATTGTTTTTCTATGTGATTTTTTTTGTGAATTTCTTATATAGTTTTGTGCTTTCTCTTTCAAGCCCATATCACATTTACTCTATCAAAATTATTAGCGTTCTGGGTTGTCTATAAATGATTTTGATATAATAAGTGCAATACAAGCATTTAGAAATATCGTAGGTGAGAAAAATATAATGTCGCATGCTTCACAACACGTTGTAACATATCAGATCTTTGCAACATCAATCAAAGGTGCATATGCTCATACCTCTTTCACCCTGCCCCTCTAATTATCATTTGGGCAAGAAAAGCTTGCTTTGGCCTACCTTCTGTACTATGTTGATGTTCTATTTTTTTTTTTTGGTAAGCATGGTAGGACTTTTCTATTATTTTTTTGTCAAAAAAAGCATGTTACATCCACATTCCATATGGTTAGGTGGCCTCAACTTGCCCAATGGGAAACCAGGTCTGTTGACCACCTAATAGCATGATAAGCCATCCAAAAGAAAATTATGATGAGTCTAGCAAGCCACACTATATATGTTTGAGTGTACTTATACTTCCTACAATCTAGATAACTGTAAACATTCTGAAAAGTATGAAATTGTTGCATACAAAAAACCTAAACAAGGGGTGCACCAACACACTATTCATCTTCAGTTGAATCAACAGGAGCAGGTTTCTTCACAATGGAGCCTGCCAACTTAGTTTGAGGGATACATGGAATATGTTTCTCGATGCGACTGAGGCGGTCATTTTGTTGTTGCAGTTGGAATTGAATCTTTTGAAGCTCCTTACTATAATCCGGATACCCATGAGAAGACAGAGGTGTGCTAGTTGGGAGATGCTCTAGGGCTTTAGCTAGTAGGTTCTTCATCATCCAATATAAATGAACTGTTTGTTTGTATAGGGTGGATCTTCCGTGAGAATGATCGGGGCCTGTCACCAAATTCTTCTAATCTTCGAAATCAATTTCAAGAATATCCTGTTTCTGGTTGATCTCCTCTTCCCATTCTACAATGATATTCCTAATCGGGGCAAAGCCATCTAAATGGTATGTGTGGGTTGCTTTATTAATGATTCGGGAGGCTGACTTATGCCCACAGACTTTACCACAAATTGCACTAGGTTGACTGGTCGCAGGGGACGTTTTCCTCTATTTACCTTCACTGTTAGATCCTCGGGCAGCATTTCCTTTACCAGAGGTGGCACAAGCCATGTAGTTGAGGTACCTGCAAGGCTTGTGATAGACTAACTGTAACCCTAGAAGCCGACCCAAATAAAGTTTATACACAAGAGAAAGAAGCTTCTGGGGGTCACTACAGAACATGGCACCTGCCAATGTAACCATATAAGAGGACGATAATGGAAATAGAAATAAATACAATTGCTTGTTGTCAACAAGTGACCAACAAGAAACAAAGGCCCCAAACCACACATTAATCTAACTTTTCCCAATATGTATGGGGCTGTAAATGTAAACAAAATATTTCAAATACCAAAACCCTAAAGGTTCCAAGCCTAACCCACTTATATTCATACCATAAATAAATCCCTTGCGCTGTGATAAGAGACAATAACAGAACCAAGAGTGGCCTATAGACTGAACCCAACATAGACCCATGTGTGACAAAAAGATTCCATAAACCATTGACATGGGAACACAGTGAAGAAGATAATCCTCACACAGTTTTGTAACAACCATAAGGAATTCCAGATAGGTCTCCTTCCACACCCACCAATTTGAAACATAACCATTCGCCCTAAAGACTAGCAAGCCATAGGAGTAGGGATACAAGACTTGGGCCTGAAAACATACCCATGAGAGGAGACTTGAACCAACAGAGACTTAACCAATGCCTAATGAAGATTCATGAGGGACTCCTTCCCCCACACAATGAGTAGCTCGTACTAGATCCAAATCAAATGAAACTCACAAATAGGAAACTTACCAAACTTGCCGAGGAAAAAGCCGAAAACCATCACCTTGATAATACCTTTGCCACCTTCGGGGATGGCATTAATTAGCTCCATGTGCACAACCAACTTTCCATGTGCTTCATGTATGTAGATGGTGGTAGAAAGTTGCCTTGAGATTTTTATATTAAACAATGAGAAGGGGCAGGTCTCATGCTATCCAACTCACATCCCAACTCACATCCCATTAGAGGATGATGTTTCATTGTTTTAAAAATTGTATTTTTTTAGTATTTAAATTTGAAAACCAAATTTATAAATATAAATTATATAAAATTAAAGATAAGATAATAATAATTATTTGCAAGTTAAAATGATTTATATAAGAAAAAAAATCTAAACTTTTTTAGTTTTCTTATCCAATTCCCCGAGGCACGTGAAAATAGATATATACAAACACATGGGAAGGTTTATATTTTATTTATTTTGCATTTAAAATAAGCTAAATTTAAGTTAATTTATTAAATTAAAACAAATGTATTATATTTCCTATTAAATTATAATAATGTTAAATTACATGAGATTAGAGGTTTTCCCAAGTGTATTGATCTCGCAGAGATTCGGACTTCGTCATCTTCTGCTATCTTATAACTATTATCTCGAGTCAATTTTGATATGTGGTTGAGCTAAAGCTATATACTTTATATGAGGTTATCCTTGTTCTTATTTATTTTTCAAGTATGAGGAATTTATTTTTTATATATATCGAAGCACGAAGTTATGAAGAGGTGTAATGTTTTATTTTATTATATTTTATTTTTATGTAAGAGTTATATTATATAAAAATAAAAACAAAATAAAATAAATTAGTCTAGATCTATCTTAATTCTAGATCTACCAAGTATTGAAATGGATAAGATCTCTTTTCACTCTAAAAGAGGTTTACATGTCAATAGCTTTGATCCCTCTGGACGCTTGGTAGATATGGATTTAAGTTGGGTCTAGGCTAGTGCATAACCAAAAATCGAAAAATTAAATATGGATATTAAAATAAAATAAAACTTATTTAATTAAAAACATTAAAATTTGACAAAAATATAATTAAAAAATAATAATTATTATAAAAACGAAGAAAAAAATCAATAATGGTGTGTGCTATGTGGGAGGTGGGCGATGCCCGACATTGCTCCTTTGTCCACGGGGTCGACCTGGAAATCGACCACACCACCTACCTCCCCCACACAACACACACAAATGTTTGGGGGTGATGCTAGGCATCACCCTCCTGCACAGAGCACACATAAATTGTTATGCATGCCTCCCCAACACGCTCAAATTGATTTTTTTTTCTAATTAATTTTTTTTAATATAAATTTTATTTATAATGGTTAAAAATTTGAAGTATAACTTTTTTAATTTAATTTTAATTTAGAATTTTTATAGTTAAATAGTTTTTTTTTTTAATTATGTCAAAGGATCTTAGTTTGAGTGGTTTAGTGAACAATTTGTTCCCTAATTGCATGGGTTCAAGTCTCCCAAGGGCATGTTGTAACTACCTTGTTAATGACATTTATGAAATAGTTGTATTTGACGTAATGGTGGTAGTCGATCTTCTTGGATTTTTTTGACTTTTGAATTTTTATCTATTAATATTTTTAATGGATTTTTTCTTGTAAAAATGTGTTTTCTGTAAGTTTTTTTTAACGGAGCAATTATTTTTATTTCATAAAGCCTGGATTACATGGCTAGAACCGTTTACATCAGGTAAAACCAAACATCGCTGTGATTTCAACAACTTCATATTCCAATAAATGCAGAGTAGGGTCTCGTTGCCTCTAAGGGTCCTATAGGCTAAGATTCTACATTGAAATCTTCCACATGATCTACAAAAATTGACCAAATAACAAAATGAATTTGCATTACATAAAATAAATAAAAATTGGGCTGACTTGGAAGGTCCAGCTTCATCCTTGTCCATCGAGACAACAAAATTTTCTTTTCCCTTTCCTCCACCTTTCGTGCCCACTCCAGTCATTTCTTGAACCTCCTTGGTGTCGAGGACAAATTTCCCCATCAAAATCTCGTTGATCTATGTGAAAAGGCTATCAATGACAAGCTTTATTGTAGGACATCAATTTTACCTCAAGCGTAATGAACTTACTCTCAACACACACCTCCAAGCTCTCGAATTTTTCTTCCATCAAAGTTGCCTTTGTTTCCATATCGCTCTCCATCAAATCTACCCAACGATTCATGAGACCAAGATGAACCATCAACAATTTGAACAAGAATTTAGCCGCCCTCTTCCACCTTGTTGCTTTGTCCTCCAAGGACTAAAAGCCTTTCAATGCCATTTCTACATATCTTACCAATAGACCTAAACCCAAGAAGCGTCGAGAGGAACTTAGAGCGACCAGACAAATACTCAGAGAAGTTACCATATATAGACCCCGATGAGCCTCGGTGTTGCATCAAGGATGTTGCAATTCCTAGAGCTACCAACTTTACTTTATCAACCTTATGTTTCACACAAACTTGGAGGTGATAGTGTTATATACACAACAGATGCAACATTCTACTCATGTCACTTCTCAACTGGGGCACTAGACCACTAGGGTTCTAGACCAATCTTCTATTGACTAGAAGGAATCTCACTAGTGACAATGAATGTAAAGCTAGTTCTAATGTGGGATAGTAAATGCTTGCCTGTTTATTAAAGGAAAATTACTTAATGGTAAATGTTATGAAATGCCATAAATCATCTAGCTAGGAAATGACACAAGTTACTTGCAGAAAGGTGTGCTAACCTTGCAATTTATCCTCTAGCTATTAGGACTATTCGGAAATGGAAAGTTGTTCTATCATTCTAGAACTCATACATACATGCACTAACTATCCCATTTTACCTTTGTAGAAAAAGAATCTTTTAATTGCTAAATTCAGAAATGTAAATGCTATGTTATTCTGTCTAATCTTGCATAGGGGAGCTGATCTCAAGTGGCACTGATAGGCATGGAATCCAAGATGAGGGCCTAACCTAATCTTATACTACCATCTTGGTCAAAATAGGGTCAAACATGCTGCTATATGAGATAAGGTGTTGGAGAGATGTATGATGGTGATAGAAGATGTAGGGAAGGTGCACATTACCCAAGACTAATCCCAACACTCCAAGGAAGTTGGATTTGCCTAAGGTGGTTTTATCATGGTGGTTGCAAAACAGAGGTTCGAACTATGGGCTAGTATACCTTGGAAGAAGGTGGAGAGGACCTAGGTGAATTTGGTTGGATGAGTTCCTCCTTGCAGATCAAAAATCTCTACAACAAAACTTGTTTTTCTTTTCATGTATGTATCACTACATGTCAACATGGAAAATATGAATTGAATTTGAGAAAGCTAATATATCTATTGTTAAGGGCTAGATCTATGAAATGGAATGCCTTTTAAGCTACAACAAACTTAAGGAAACAAGATAACAGCTGCAGTTGCTTCCAAGAAATCATAAACAATGATATAGCTAAGAATGAACCCTAAGTTATGCAATGACCAAAAGATAAACTCTTTTTTTGGGGTTGTGAGAGTGGGCCTCTCTAATCATTATCCCATGAGGGAGATGAGATAGAGGCCACTTTCATAAAATTTTCTAAAGTACTTTCCTTCACTACTACACCATTGATCTACCTCTTCAAAATAATGGAAACTAGGTTAAGAAATAATTGAAATACTTGTTAAACTAAACAAAACATAAATGGCTTGATATCTTTTCTTTGGTGAGACGGGAGATTCAGTGTTTCATCAGTAGCTTACCCAATTTCATGAAGGAGAAACTTGAGTTTGACTACCCCAAAACAATGGATGACACAGTGCGAAACACGCGCATATGTTACTAACAAATGAAACAAAAAATGAAGAGTCTAGAGGAGGGAAGATTAAGAAGGGAAGGAATGTGATTCCAAGTAAACATCCAAAATTTCCTAATAATAGAAATTTACAGCAAAAGTCTCTCCATAAATTTCTAGCAAGGAACCAACCCAAGGCTGTATATTCTGAAAATCGACAATCAGAAGGAGTTAATAAATTCAGTAATGAACAACAGTCAAAACCGCTGCAATGTTGTGGATGTGGATAACCCCATTACTATAAAAATTGTCTGCATAAGGCAAGGATGTAATGACTTGAAAACTTGCAGGAAGCATCCATAGTTGGAGAAGTGACGAGAAATATACCCTGAATTAATGTTGCCTTGGATGATCATCAAGCAGAATATCAGCCCACCATGATTGAATGTGAAGGTACGATTGCTAAGAAACCTATTTCGGTTTTATTTAATACCGGTGCTAGTTTAATTTATGTTAGTCCTGAAGTGGTAGAAAAGTGTCAACTACAAACTAGTAAATTTCCAAAATCTTGGCTAGTTCAGCTAGCCACTGGGGCAAAAAGAAAGGTAGTCACCAAAACAGATCAGTGTGCCATAATCATTTCCGGACAACCCATTCATGTGAACCTCATCATTCTTCCTTTGGGCTTGTTATCACCCCAAGAAACTCTCCTAGGTTGTAGCTCGGAGATGGTCGGGAACATTACAAACTCAACTTAATGTGGAAATGGATGAATGGAAGGAATGATGCTTATTCAAGCCAGATAACCACTTATACTTTGCTTAACTCCAGACATGTGTGAACACCCCCAGACTACAAGGCTTTAGATCACCAATTACTCACAGTTCAGAGATTGGGTGAATATGGAGAATACTGACCACACCAGCAGATGCACAAGACCTTGTGATGGCCAGCTGCAACCAGTAAAGAGGTCTGCAAATCTAATTCCCTATTATACAGACAGGATGATAGCTTTCTGTCACTAGGTGAAAAGAAACATGAATAACTCATTCACTGATACATACAAGACTTTAACATAGAGATAGAATGAAAACTCCTCTAATGCCAAACATCAAGAGTTCAGGGAAACAACATATTAGGCACAACCTAGAACAGAATAGAAATGGAAAGTGAGCAATTAACAGCAAAAGAAGCTTGTATTAGCTGAAAATGAAGACGAGACGTTGCAAGCATCAAAGCAGTTACAGTCTCCAGAAGTTGAACCTTACATCAAAACAACAACCATCAACCTTAATTACATCTAGTTTCTGGGTATATATAGAGTTTCATTACAAAGGCACTCGGCCGTTCTAAGTATGGGGGGTCATAATTGACCACCAACCGCTTTAATTACTTGATGGAGCTTCTGAGTGCAATTTCTTGCTGTAGCAGATGAATTTGACCTCCTCGGGTGCTCTGTTGTCCTCTGAGGTAGTTGAAGTGTCGTATAAGATAAAATGTCATGCTTGTTAAATGTAAGTTTATGCTCGAGCCTTGTCCTTCTTCTTCTCAGGTATACAGTCGTTGAATGCGGTGGTTGAGGAGGAAATGCACCAGGTACTAGTAGATAGTCGTCTTATTCCTTCAGGCACACGGAATGATCAGGGTTAGTGGATTGTATAGCGGATGTACGAGCAGGACGGAGGAAAGAAATCAGCCGTTGGATCAAGCGGATAGATGGTGGGGATCGCTCGGTGGAAGGTATCGGGAGGAAGCAGGAGCAAGATGATTGTGAGCCATTGGATCTTGGGTGCGTAGATCTAATGGTCATCTGGCGGAGGAGACGCGCAGGGGTTAACGAGCGGGAATAGCAGTTTCAACGGCAGGTGGTATTGATCACACCGCTTCAGGGCCTATGGTGGTAAAAGTATAATGGCGCATGATATTGTTCAGAGGGTGACGCATGGCAGTGGGGAAAGGATGAAAACCGCCCTCCATCGTGCGTTAATGCGCTACTACATTTGAGGTTGCGGGGGAAGTGAATGCCATCCGATCGCGGCGGATGCAATTGAACGGTGGGTATTTGATTGCTCAGGTCGCTTTATCTGAAGTGACTGAAGCCGTTGGATCAGCGGGGAGAGTTAACGGCTATGATTTAAAGGTGGGGAGCGGTCACGGGAGCGCGGGGTCATGTGGACATGGTTACATGATGGTTTAGGCTCCATGCTCGGGGGCTTGAGGGAACACGGGTTTATGCAGGGTTTTAGAGGAAAAGCGGAGGTAGCGGGGTGATGAGGGTGTAAGCGGAGTGAAGGAGAAGGAGAAAGATGATTGGTACGAGTCCTCTTTTGAGTATGAACCATACGGCCAAGCTTGCATTTGACCCTCAAAATGTCAAAATATGTAGCAGAGCTAACACTGGCTCCTTCTAGGGATGAGATCCTCCTTGTGAGGTCTCAAGAACTGCAAATCATTGCCTTTCTTGTGAAAACCAAGTTAACAAAATTTCCTAGTCTTCCATTGGGCATGGAGTCTAACTGAGTCTATACTAAAACAAATAAAATAACATATTTACAACTTTAAGGCCAAAATACCTTAAATAACATAAATTTTCAAAAAGCGCCCATTCACTGGGCCATTAAAAACTGTTTCCCCTTCCATACTTTGCAGCATGAAGGTATTGTTCCCTTGAATATGAGAAATGACAAAAGGCCCTATCCAGAAAGCATTAAAATTCCCATGGTTGCCTTTCTTCTCTTTCAGTGTATCCCATTTCAGAACCGAATCTCCAACTTGAAAATTATCTTTTTTTGTCCTTCTGTCAAAAGCTTCCTTGATCTTCTTTTGATGTGCCACAGACTTTTCAACCAACTGTTCTCTAATTTGATGTACCTCTGCTAGATCAGTGATCCTTTTTTCCATGTATTCTTTCTCATTCTGCTCTCCTTGCAAGAACTTTGCCACAGGGAAGGTTAACTGAATTGGGAATACAAATTCAATGCCATATACCAGCTTGAAGGGGGAATTCCCTATGGATTTCTTGGTGGTCACTCTATCAACCCACCGTGCATATTTGAGCTTAGAATCCCAATTCTTTTTGTTGTCTTCCAATAGCTTTTTAATTATCCTTATCGGGCTTTTGTTAGAAGATTCTGCTAGGCCATTTCCTTGAGGGTAGTATGAGGTGGAATGAACCAACTTGATGCCCATTGAGTCACACATGTCCACCAATTCTCTTGCTCTGAAGGCTGTTGCATTGTCTGTAACTAATTTATGTGGACAACCAAATATAGTGAAGATATTCTCTGTCAAGAACCTCATGACCACATGGTGATCAACCTTTCTGGAAGGGATTGCTTCAATCCACTTAGTGAAGTAATCAGTGGCTACTAAGATCCATCTGTGTTGGCCACTGGAATGTGGATTTATTTCTCCAATGAAATCGAAGCCCCACTGCTGAAAAGGGCCACTAGCATGTATGGGTTTTAAGGGCAGGGACTTCAATTGCTGCTTCCCTTCAAATCTTTGGCACCTGTCACAAGATTTAATAAATGAAAGGACATCAGCAAACAAGGTTGGCCAATAGTACCCAGCTCTGAGGATCTTGTGAGCTATAGTTTTCCAATAATGATGCCCTCCACAAATGCTGGAATGAAACTGATACATCACTTTCATGGATTGTTCTTTGTCCAGACATCTTAGCAAAATTCCAAAGGGATCCCTCCAGTAAAGCAGATTTTCATGAATGCAGTATTTGGTTGCCTTGAGCTTGATAGTTCTGGCTTGGCTTGAACTAAGACCTGGAGGAACTTCTAGCTTTAGCAAAAATTGAGCTATTGCAGAGTACCAATCACAAGAAGCTAGATTTTCTACCAATGACTGATTTTTCCCAGGTTCAGTTGTTCCCTCTTCTATCTGACCATTCCCTAAAATTGTGCCTATGAGATTTATGTCAAGTGTTCTGCAATTTTCTTCAGCCATTAATCTGGCAAGGCCCTGACCTCTGACAAGTTTAGTGGGCTTCAATTCTATATTAAATTCAATTATCTTTGCAATCCATTTAGCCCTTCTTCCATCAGCATCAGGCTGTGTTAGGACATCTTTTATTGAAGCAGAGGGTACATATGCAATTACCTTAGAATGCAAAATGTAAATTCTAAAAGCTTTCAAGGACTTGATAAGAGCATATGCTTGTTTTTCAATGATATCATACCTCAGCTCAGCATCCCTTAAGGTTTTGCTAAAAAATGCCACTACGTGCTCTGAACCTTCCTCATTTTCCTGCAATAAAACTACTGCAAGGGTGTCTTCTGAGGCAAACGAAAATATATTGAACTCCTTGTTGTAATCTGGACTTCTTAAAGTGGGAGCTTCCATAAGAGCTTTCTTAATAGACTCAAAGGATCTTCTTGCTGAATCAATCCATTTTATCTCTAAACCCTTTCTCAACATGGAGGTAATATGCTTTACAAGTTCTGAAAAATTTGGGATAAACCTCCTTATAAAATTTATCTTGCCCAGAAAGGACTCGATATCCTTCTTTAATCTTGGTATAGACAGGGGTTGTATTGCTCTTACTCTTTCTGGGTCAATTTTGACACCTGCGGCAGAAACAACATGTCCTAACGACTTGCCTTCTTCTAAAGCAAACTGTGACTTTTTAGGATTAACTGAAATTCCAAAGCACTTCAGGAACACTTTCTGCAAATGCTGCAAATGGTCTTGATGGCTGTTGGAGTATACTATTATATCATCAAGGTAGATAAGGACAAACTTATCCTTCTCTCCCACAAATGCTATATCCATGGCTCTCTGAAAGGTGGCTCCAGCGTTCATCAACCCAAAAGGCATCTTGGAATACATAAAAGTGCCCCAAGGAATGATGAATGTAGTCTTCTCTTGGTCATCTGGATGTACAACAACCTAATTATACCCTGAAAATCCATCCAGGAAAGACATTACTTTGGCATAAACTTCAGTCATTTTGGTTAGCTGGACGCTCAACAAGAGACTGAGTCTCTGTCCTTAACCATACAAGTAATGGTTCCCATAACTTAATTCATGCCAAAGGTAAGAATCCAACCTATAAGAGTCAATAACGTTGTCGTGAGCGCTTAATTTCTGGAGAGAGGTGGCCTTTACGAATGCAAATAATGAAAAGCACTTTATAATTATTTGTCATGGACATATGAGACCTTAAGTTAATAAAACCCTTAAGGGAAAGATCGTAAAGACTTCAAGTAAATAAACAAATTGGGAGAATTCTTACCTGAGAGTGGGAGTTTTCCGCGTAAGGTAGATCCGCTGTTCACCAGTAAGAAAATAGAATAAGTGATATTAATCAGATCGAAGGTTAAAAACCATTCAAGCTAAGAATAGGAAATGTTTAATATTTACATTCCACAGCTAAGTCGTGAAACTAGTTGTCGTCTAGAGCAATGAAGGTGCCATGGGACTTTCTTATGCAGCAAAGGCAAAGAATTAAACATTGCGTCAAACCATAACCCAACCCTATAGCAATCTCACTATACAGTTCAAGAAGACAATAGAGGAACAACATGGTGGGTTTACCTGGTTCCATTTTAACAACTGTCATCGCCTTCATCATTCTCAGAGGATACTCAGACAAAATGAAACCCTTATCAGAGCAAAAAACCCTTGCGGAGCAACAAGAAACCATAGGATCAGCGACAACAATCAGCCACACAGATGTCAAGATCAAGTAGTTAGTTAGGGATTAAAACCCTAAGTTTTCTTTGTCACCAAATCGCGAGAACCAGATCAACGACTGTAGTACTAAAAAAATGGTGCAAGCAACATGAACCATCTATCTAGTGCATACATCCTCCCACCATATCTCTCTGCTGCATGGCTCCAGGTACAGAGGACATCAAGTCAACATAGGAGCAGGGACGAGGAAATCGCCTTGCGTATCATACACATTAAAAACCAATCCTTTCAACTTTAATATAATCTGTATGATTTATTAGAACTCCGGTAAATGTCAAGTCTATGGACACAATAATTAACGTAATCAAATAATCCAATTGTATATAATGAGCCAAATGCCAAAGTCTAGGATGGACATAATTGCAAAGTAAAATAAAATAAAATTATATACATAATTGGTAAGTTAATTTTAGTTGTTACAAGTGGTATCAAAGCTCAGGTTCGTACACTGAGACTCTTTGGGATAGATAAATATATGAATGTGCATGTAATAACTTGATTTTCTTAAAATCTAACTAAATAAAAACTCATATGTGAACAAAGAGACAGTGTCTATACAAAAGGCAGGATACAGAGAAGTTCAGGACCGCCCAATACTCCGGAACCAGCTTATGTGAATGCCAATCCTGATATTTGGATACAGCTGGGAGAAGAGACTCATCAGGCTAAGGAAGTTTTACTCGAAATTGTTTATCAGTTATGTGGTGAGATGACAAATTTAAGAACGGATAATGAAAAACTACGCTTGGAACAATAAAGGATCCTCAGAAGTCTGTCTAATCAACAAAATCAAAGACACCCAGACCCCAGTGTTGAGGATAGAGAAAATACCCCAACAACCCAGCATGGTGAGGAGAATGTCGAGTCAGTCGAGAGATATAGGGAGGACGATGAAGGACGCTCATATAATGTATCTGACCAACACAAAGCAAAAAGACAAAAGTCGAAACCGCAAGGAGAATTCAAAAAGATTAAACCATCACTTTTTGAAGGGGAATCTAAAGAAGTAGCAGAGACTTGGTTAATTGATATGGGTAAGTATTTTTAGATTTATGAATACATAGAAAGGTTGAAGGCGTGGTTGGAAGTCTATCAGTTAAGAGGGAAGGAAACCTTGTGGTGGGAAGATATCAAAACAGTAAGAAAAATTGACAAGGAACATGTGACATGGAATGAATTCCAAAAACATTTTAAAGATAAATAACCCCCCCCATGCTTGCGGTGGAAGTGGGGGGGTTTTGACTAAAGTTAGAAGCAATTTTGGGAAGCCTCTTGGCTTCCATGTTGTAAAGATTCTTCTTATACACCAGATACTCAAACATAACTCTGCCTTCAATGGGGAAAATGCTAGCTTCGATCAAGAGGATAGGATAGGAGGTATTTCCCTTGATCTTGAGGTTGCAGGTTATGAATTTATGTTGAATAATCTCAATCTTTCTCCACGACTCTCTCAATATATTGCAACCCAAAACTTCACATGCGTATAAGACAACAAGGGTGATGAGGGTCTCAAAGAGGAACATTTTTTTTCTCCAAATACAAAGGTCGACTGACTTACAATTGTTTTCAAGCTCAAATAAGCTTTCCAACCTCCAATAATCATTTTCTCAATGCTATAATTCCAGTTGAGTTGACAAGGAATGCCACTACCCAAATATTTGGTCAAAAAACCCAAAATAATCAAAATAACTTTTTGAGAAAGGGAAAAGCAATATATATATATATATATATATATATATATATATATATATATATATATATATATATATATATAATATATATCTGTATATATATATACAGATATATATATATACAGATATATATATTATATATATATATATATATATATAATATATTATATATATATATATATATATATATATATATATATATATATATATATATAATTTAAATAGTAATAATAATAATAATTTTGCGCCTGAAGCACTCTCTCTAGCCCATTCTAGAAGAGATGTTTGTAATGTCCTATCATGTGTCTTGTCCTATTAAGCATTTTGACACTGTTAAATTACATAAAAAATAAACATAAAATATAAATGAAATTAAAAAAAATAAATAAAATGTAATAAAATAAAAAATATATCTAAAATTTAATGTTGTTGTTGCGTCTATAAGCACTCTCCAACCCAATATGGAAGAGATAATGCATGGTCATGCCATGTCTTGTAAACAAAAATATAAAGTAGTAAAAATAAAAAACTAAAAATAAAAATAAAAAGCCCCTATGGTTAAAATAAAAATAACTTCAAAATAAAATAATAAAAAATAAAAATTATATGTTATTATTATTATTATTATTAGTTCCATTGGATAGTTAAGGTAAACTTGACTTGGTCAAGTTACGATTTTAAGCTCCGCGTCTATGAGAACTCATGGTATTGACCCTAGTATTCATGTGGAATATAGCCTATTTAAAGTGGGAAATTAAACCAACCTAAATATAAATAGATCCAAAATTAAGATGGATCTATACTGAGGTCTAACAATTACAAAATCCTCAATATGGAAAATTGAAGCAAGTTATGTGCATTCTACAAACACCATAAATACTTTACATGTTTTTTTCTCATTTAAGAAATAATATTGTTTTTCTATGTGATTTTTTTTGTGAATTTCTTATATAGTTTTGTGCTTTCTCTTTCAAGCCCATATCACATTTACTCTATCAAAATTATTAGCGTTCTGGGTTGTCTATAAATGATTTTGATATAATAAGTGCAATACAAGCATTTAGAAATATCGTAGGTGAGAAAAATATAATGTCGCATGCTTCACAACACGTTGTAACATATCAGATCTTTGCAACATCAATCAAAGGTGCATATGCTCATACCTCTTTCACCCTGCCCCTCTAATTATCATTTGGGCAAGAAAAGCTTGCTTTGGCCTACCTTCTGTACTATGTTGATGTTCTATTTTTTTTTTTTGGTAAGCATGGTAGGACTTTTCTATTATTTTTTTGTCAAAAAAAGCATGTTACATCCACATTCCATATGGTTAGGTGGCCTCAACTTGCCCAATGGGAAACCAGGTCTGTTGACCACCTAATAGCATGATAAGCCATCCAAAAGAAAATTATGATGAGTCTAGCAAGCCACACTATATATGTTTGAGTGTACTTATACTTCCTACAATCTAGATAACTGTAAACATTCTGAAAAGTATGAAATTGTTGCATACAAAAAACCTAAACAAGGGGTGCACCAACACACTATTCATCTTCAGTTGAATCAACAGGAGCAGGTTTCTTCACAATGGAGCCTGCCAACTTAGTTTGAGGGATACATGGAATATGTTTCTCGATGCGACTGAGGCGGTCATTTTGTTGTTGCAGTTGGAATTGAATCTTTTGAAGCTCCTTACTATAATCCGGATACCCATGAGAAGACAGAGGTGTGCTAGTTGGGAGATGCTCTAGGGCTTTAGCTAGTAGGTTCTTCATCATCCAATATAAATGAACTGTTTGTTTGTATAGGGTGGATCTTCCGTGAGAATGATCGGGGCCTGTCACCAAATTCTTCTAATCTTCGAAATCAATTTCAAGAATATCCTGTTTCTGGTTGATCTCCTCTTCCCATTCTACAATGATATTCCTAATCGGGGCAAAGCCATCTAAATGGTATGTGTGGGTTGCTTTATTAATGATTCGGGAGGCTGACTTATGCCCACAGACTTTACCACAAATTGCACTAGGTTGACTGGTCGCAGGGGACGTTTTCCTCTATTTACCTTCACTGTTAGATCCTCGGGCAGCATTTCCTTTACCAGAGGTGGCACAAGCCATGTAGTTGAGGTACCTGCAAGGCTTGTGATAGACTAACTGTAACCCTAGAAGCCGACCCAAATAAAGTTTATACACAAGAGAAAGAAGCTTCTGGGGGTCACTACAGAACATGGCACCTGCCAATGTAACCATATAAGAGGACGATAATGGAAATAGAAATAAATACAATTGCTTGTTGTCAACAAGTGACCAACAAGAAACAAAGGCCCCAAACCACACATTAATCTAACTTTTCCCAATATGTATGGGGCTGTAAATGTAAACAAAATATTTCAAATACCAAAACCCTAAAGGTTCCAAGCCTAACCCACTTATATTCATACCATAAATAAATCCCTTGCGCTGTGATAAGAGACAATAACAGAACCAAGAGTGGCCTATAGACTGAACCCAACATAGACCCATGTGTGACAAAAAGATTCCATAAACCATTGACATGGGAACACAGTGAAGAAGATAATCCTCACACAGTTTTGTAACAACCATAAGGAATTCCAGATAGGTCTCCTTCCACACCCACCAATTTGAAACATAACCATTCGCCCTAAAGACTAGCAAGCCATAGGAGTAGGGATACAAGACTTGGGCCTGAAAACATACCCATGAGAGGAGACTTGAACCAACAGAGACTTAACCAATGCCTAATGAAGATTCATGAGGGACTCCTTCCCCCACACAATGAGTAGCTCGTACTAGATCCAAATCAAATGAAACTCACAAATAGGAAACTTACCAAACTTGCCGAGGAAAAAGCCGAAAACCATCACCTTGATAATACCTTTGCCACCTTCGGGGATGGCATTAATTAGCTCCATGTGCACAACCAACTTTCCATGTGCTTCATGTATGTAGATGGTGGTAGAAAGTTGCCTTGAGATTTTTATATTAAACAATGAGAAGGGGCAGGTCTCATGCTATCCAACTCACATCCCAACTCACATCCCATTAGAGGATGATGTTTCATTGTTTTAAAAATTGTATTTTTTTAGTATTTAAATTTGAAAACCAAATTTATAAATATAAATTATATAAAATTAAAGATAAGATAATAATAATTATTTGCAAGTTAAAATGATTTATATAAGAAAAAAAATCTAAACTTTTTTAGTTTTCTTATCCAATTCCCCGAGGCACGTGAAAATAGATATATACAAACACATGGGAAGGTTTATATTTTATTTATTTTGCATTTAAAATAAGCTAAATTTAAGTTAATTTATTAAATTAAAACAAATGTATTATATTTCCTATTAAATTATAATAATGTTAAATTACATGAGATTAGAGGTTTTCCCAAGTGTATTGATCTCGCAGAGATTCGGACTTCGTCATCTTCTGCTATCTTATAACTATTATCTCGAGTCAATTTTGATATGTGGTTGAGCTAAAGCTATATACTTTATATGAGGTTATCCTTGTTCTTATTTATTTTTCAAGTATGAGGAATTTATTTTTTATATATATCGAAGCACGAAGTTATGAAGAGGTGTAATGTTTTATTTTATTATATTTTATTTTTATGTAAGAGTTATATTATATAAAAATAAAAACAAAATAAAATAAATTAGTCTAGATCTATCTTAATTCTAGATCTACCAAGTATTGAAATGGATAAGATCTCTTTTCACTCTAAAAGAGGTTTACATGTCAATAGCTTTGATCCCTCTGGACGCTTGGTAGATATGGATTTAAGTTGGGTCTAGGCTAGTGCATAACCAAAAATCGAAAAATTAAATATGGATATTAAAATAAAATAAAACTTATTTAATTAAAAACATTAAAATTTGACAAAAATATAATTAAAAAATAATAATTATTATAAAAACGAAGAAAAAAATCAATAATGGTGTGTGCTATGTGGGAGGTGGGCGATGCCCGACATTGCTCCTTTGTCCACGGGGTCGACCTGGAAATCGACCACACCACCTACCTCCCCCACACAACACACACAAATGTTTGGGGGTGATGCTAGGCATCACCCTCCTGCACAGAGCACACATAAATTGTTATGCATGCCTCCCCAACACGCTCAAATTGATTTTTTTTTCTAATTAATTTTTTTTAATATAAATTTTATTTATAATGGTTAAAAATTTGAAGTATAACTTTTTTAATTTAATTTTAATTTAGAATTTTTATAGTTAAATAGTTTTTTTTTTTAATTATGTCAAAGGATCTTAGTTTGAGTGGTTTAGTGAACAATTTGTTCCCTAATTGCATGGGTTCAAGTCTCCCAAGGGCATGTTGTAACTACCTTGTTAATGACATTTATGAAATAGTTGTATTTGACGTAATGGTGGTAGTCGATCTTCTTGGATTTTTTTGACTTTTGAATTTTTATCTATTAATATTTTTAATGGATTTTTTCTTGTAAAAATGTGTTTTCTGTAAGTTTTTTTTAACGGAGCAATTATTTTTATTTCATAAAGCCTGGATTACATGGCTAGAACCGTTTACATCAGGTAAAACCAAACATCGCTGTGATTTCAACAACTTCATATTCCAATAAATGCAGAGTAGGGTCTCGTTGCCTCTAAGGGTCCTATAGGCTAAGATTCTACATTGAAATCTTCCACATGATCTACAAAAATTGACCAAATAACAAAATGAATTTGCATTACATAAAATAAATAAAAATTGGGCTGACTTGGAAGGTCCAGCTTCATCCTTGTCCATCGAGACAACAAAATTTTCTTTTCCCTTTCCTCCACCTTTCGTGCCCACTCCAGTCATTTCTTGAACCTCCTTGGTGTCGAGGACAAATTTCCCCATCAAAATCTCGTTGATCTATGTGAAAAGGCTATCAATGACAAGCTTTATTGTAGGACATCAATTTTACCTCAAGCGTAATGAACTTACTCTCAACACACACCTCCAAGCTCTCGAATTTTTCTTCCATCAAAGTTGCCTTTGTTTCCATATCGCTCTCCATCAAATCTACCCAACGATTCATGAGACCAAGATGAACCATCAACAATTTGAACAAGAATTTAGCCGCCCTCTTCCACCTTGTTGCTTTGTCCTCCAAGGACTAAAAGCCTTTCAATGCCATTTCTACATATCTTACCAATAGACCTAAACCCAAGAAGCGTCGAGAGGAACTTAGAGCGACCAGACAAATACTCAGAGAAGTTACCATATATAGACCCCGATGAGCCTCGGTGTTGCATCAAGGATGTTGCAATTCCTAGAGCTACCAACTTTACTTTATCAACCTTATGTTTCACACAAACTTGGAGGTGATAGTGTTATATACACAACAGATGCAACATTCTACTCATGTCACTTCTCAACTGGGGCACTAGACCACTAGGGTTCTAGACCAATCTTCTATTGACTAGAAGGAATCTCACTAGTGACAATGAATGTAAAGCTAGTTCTAATGTGGGATAGTAAATGCTTGCCTGTTTATTAAAGGAAAATTACTTAATGGTAAATGTTATGAAATGCCATAAATCATCTAGCTAGGAAATGACACAAGTTACTTGCAGAAAGGTGTGCTAACCTTGCAATTTATCCTCTAGCTATTAGGACTATTCGGAAATGGAAAGTTGTTCTATCATTCTAGAACTCATACATACATGCACTAACTATCCCATTTTACCTTTGTAGAAAAAGAATCTTTTAATTGCTAAATTCAGAAATGTAAATGCTATGTTATTCTGTCTAATCTTGCATAGGGGAGCTGATCTCAAGTGGCACTGATAGGCATGGAATCCAAGATGAGGGCCTAACCTAATCTTATACTACCATCTTGGTCAAAATAGGGTCAAACATGCTGCTATATGAGATAAGGTGTTGGAGAGATGTATGATGGTGATAGAAGATGTAGGGAAGGTGCACATTACCCAAGACTAATCCCAACACTCCAAGGAAGTTGGATTTGCCTAAGGTGGTTTTATCATGGTGGTTGCAAAACAGAGGTTCGAACTATGGGCTAGTATACCTTGGAAGAAGGTGGAGAGGACCTAGGTGAATTTGGTTGGATGAGTTCCTCCTTGCAGATCAAAAATCTCTACAACAAAACTTGTTTTTCTTTTCATGTATGTATCACTACATGTCAACATGGAAAATATGAATTGAATTTGAGAAAGCTAATATATCTATTGTTAAGGGCTAGATCTATGAAATGGAATGCCTTTTAAGCTACAACAAACTTAAGGAAACAAGATAACAGCTGCAGTTGCTTCCAAGAAATCATAAACAATGATATAGCTAAGAATGAACCCTAAGTTATGCAATGACCAAAAGATAAACTCTTTTTTTGGGGTTGTGAGAGTGGGCCTCTCTAATCATTATCCCATGAGGGAGATGAGATAGAGGCCACTTTCATAAAATTTTCTAAAGTACTTTCCTTCACTACTACACCATTGATCTACCTCTTCAAAATAATGGAAACTAGGTTAAGAAATAATTGAAATACTTGTTAAACTAAACAAAACATAAATGGCTTGATATCTTTTCTTTGGTGAGACGGGAGATTCAGTGTTTCATCAGTAGCTTACCCAATTTCATGAAGGAGAAACTTGAGTTTGACTACCCCAAAACAATGGATGACACAGTGCGAAACACGCGCATATGTTACTAACAAATGAAACAAAAAATGAAGAGTCTAGAGGAGGGAAGATTAAGAAGGGAAGGAATGTGATTCCAAGTAAACATCCAAAATTTCCTAATAATAGAAATTTACAGCAAAAGTCTCTCCATAAATTTCTAGCAAGGAACCAACCCAAGGCTGTATATTCTGAAAATCGACAATCAGAAGGAGTTAATAAATTCAGTAATGAACAACAGTCAAAACCGCTGCAATGTTGTGGATGTGGATAACCCCATTACTATAAAAATTGTCTGCATAAGGCAAGGATGTAATGACTTGAAAACTTGCAGGAAGCATCCATAGTTGGAGAAGTGACGAGAAATATACCCTGAATTAATGTTGCCTTGGATGATCATCAAGCAGAATATCAGCCCACCATGATTGAATGTGAAGGTACGATTGCTAAGAAACCTATTTCGGTTTTATTTAATACCGGTGCTAGTTTAATTTATGTTAGTCCTGAAGTGGTAGAAAAGTGTCAACTACAAACTAGTAAATTTCCAAAATCTTGGCTAGTTCAGCTAGCCACTGGGGCAAAAAGAAAGGTAGTCACCAAAACAGATCAGTGTGCCATAATCATTTCCGGACAACCCATTCATGTGAACCTCATCATTCTTCCTTTGGGCTTGTTATCACCCCAAGAAACTCTCCTAGGTTGTAGCTCGGAGATGGTCGGGAACATTACAAACTCAACTTAATGTGGAAATGGATGAATGGAAGGAATGATGCTTATTCAAGCCAGATAACCACTTATACTTTGCTTAACTCCAGACATGTGTGAACACCCCCAGACTACAAGGCTTTAGATCACCAATTACTCACAGTTCAGAGATTGGGTGAATATGGAGAATACTGACCACACCAGCAGATGCACAAGACCTTGTGATGGCCAGCTGCAACCAGTAAAGAGGTCTGCAAATCTAATTCCCTATTATACAGACAGGATGATAGCTTTCTGTCACTAGGTGAAAAGAAACATGAATAACTCATTCACTGATACATACAAGACTTTAACATAGAGATAGAATGAAAACTCCTCTAATGCCAAACATCAAGAGTTCAGGGAAACAACATATTAGGCACAACCTAGAACAGAATAGAAATGGAAAGTGAGCAATTAACAGCAAAAGAAGCTTGTATTAGCTGAAAATGAAGACGAGACGTTGCAAGCATCAAAGCAGTTACAGTCTCCAGAAGTTGAACCTTACATCAAAACAACAACCATCAACCTTAATTACATCTAGTTTCTGGGTATATATAGAGTTTCATTACAAAGGCACTCGGCCGTTCTAAGTATGGGGGGTCATAATTGACCACCAACCGCTTTAATTACTTGATGGAGCTTCTGAGTGCAATTTCTTGCTGTAGCAGATGAATTTGACCTCCTCGGGTGCTCTGTTGTCCTCTGAGGTAGTTGAAGTGTCGTATAAGATAAAATGTCATGCTTGTTAAATGTAAGTTTATGCTCGAGCCTTGTCCTTCTTCTTCTCAGGTATACAGTCGTTGAATGCGGTGGTTGAGGAGGAAATGCACCAGGTACTAGTAGATAGTCGTCTTATTCCTTCAGGCACACGGAATGATCAGGGTTAGTGGATTGTATAGCGGATGTACGAGCAGGACGGAGGAAAGAAATCAGCCGTTGGATCAAGCGGATAGATGGTGGGGATCGCTCGGTGGAAGGTATCGGGAGGAAGCAGGAGCAAGATGATTGTGAGCCATTGGATCTTGGGTGCGTAGATCTAATGGTCATCTGGCGGAGGAGACGCGCAGGGGTTAACGAGCGGGAATAGCAGTTTCAACGGCAGGTGGTATTGATCACACCGCTTCAGGGCCTATGGTGGTAAAAGTATAATGGCGCATGATATTGTTCAGAGGGTGACGCATGGCAGTGGGGAAAGGATGAAAACCGCCCTCCATCGTGCGTTAATGCGCTACTACATTTGAGGTTGCGGGGGAAGTGAATGCCATCCGATCGCGGCGGATGCAATTGAACGGTGGGTATTTGATTGCTCAGGTCGCTTTATCTGAAGTGACTGAAGCCGTTGGATCAGCGGGGAGAGTTAACGGCTATGATTTAAAGGTGGGGAGCGGTCACGGGAGCGCGGGGTCATGTGGACATGGTTACATGATGGTTTAGGCTCCATGCTCGGGGGCTTGAGGGAACACGGGTTTATGCAGGGTTTTAGAGGAAAAGCGGAGGTAGCGGGGTGATGAGGGTGTAAGCGGAGTGAAGGAGAAGGAGAAAGATGATTGGTACGAGTCCTCTTTTGAGTATGAACCATACGGCCAAGCTTGCATTTGACCCTCAAAATGTCAAAATATGTAGCAGAGCTAACACTGGCTCCTTCTAGGGATGAGATCCTCCTTGTGAGGTCTCAAGAACTGCAAATCATTGCCTTTCTTGTGAAAACCAAGTTAACAAAATTTCCTAGTCTTCCATTGGGCATGGAGTCTAACTGAGTCTATACTAAAACAAATAAAATAACATATTTACAACTTTAAGGCCAAAATACCTTAAATAACATAAATTTTCAAAAAGCGCCCATTCACTGGGCCATTAAAAACTGTTTCCCCTTCCATACTTTGCAGCATGAAGGTATTGTTCCCTTGAATATGAGAAATGACAAAAGGCCCTATCCAGAAAGCATTAAAATTCCCATGGTTGCCTTTCTTCTCTTTCAGTGTATCCCATTTCAGAACCGAATCTCCAACTTGAAAATTATCTTTTTTTGTCCTTCTGTCAAAAGCTTCCTTTATCTTCTTTTGATGTGCCACAGACTTTTCAACCAACTGTTCTCTAATTTGATGTACCTCTGCTAGATCAGTGATCCTTTTTTCCATGTATTCTTTCTCATTCTGCTCTCCTTGCAAGAACTTTGCCACAGGGAAGGTTAACTGAATTGGGAATACAAATTCAATGCCATATACCAGCTTGAAGGGGGAATTCCCTATGGATTTCTTGGTGGTCACTCTATCAACCCACCGTGCATATTTGAGCTTAGAATCCCAATTCTTTTTGTTGTCTTCCAATAGCTTTTTAATTATCCTTATCGGGCTTTTGTTAGAAGATTCTGCTAGGCCATTTCCTTGAGGGTAGTATGAGGTGGAATGAACCAACTTGATGCCCATTGAGTCACACATGTCCACCAATTCTCTTGCTCTGAAGGCTGTTGCATTGTCTGTAACTAATTTATGTGGACAACCAAATATAGTGAAGATATTCTCTGTCAAGAACCTCATGACCACATGGTGATCAACCTTTCTGGAAGGGATTGCTTCAATCCACTTAGTGAAGTAATCAGTGGCTACTAAGATCCATCTGTGTTGGCCACTGGAATGTGGATTTATTTCTCCAATGAAATCGAAGCCCCACTGCTGAAAAGGGCCACTAGCATGTATGGGTTTTAAGGGCAGGGACTTCAATTGCTGCTTCCCTTCAAATCTTTGGCACCTGTCACAAGATTTAATAAATGAAAGGACATCAGCAAACAAGGTTGGCCAATAGTACCCAGCTCTGAGGATCTTGTGAGCTATAGTTTTCCAATAATGATGCCCTCCACAAATGCTGGAATGAAACTGATACATCACTTTCATGGATTGTTCTTTGTCCAGACATCTTAGCAAAATTCCAAAGGGATCCCTCCAGTAAAGCAGATTTTCATGAATGCAGTATTTGGTTGCCTTGAGCTTGATAGTTCTGGCTTGGCTTGAACTAAGACCTGGAGGAACTTCTAGCTTTAGCAAAAATTGAGCTATTGCAGAGTACCAATCACAAGAAGCTAGATTTTCTACCAATGACTGATTTTTCCCAGGTTCAGTTGTTCCCTCTTCTATCTGACCATTCCCTAAAATTGTGCCTATGAGATTTATGTCAAGTGTTCTGCAATTTTCTTCAGCCATTAATCTGGCAAGGCCCTGACCTCTGACAAGTTTAGTGGGCTTCAATTCTATATTAAATTCAATTATCTTTGCAATCCATTTAGCCCTTCTTCCATCAGCATCAGGCTGTGTTAGGACATCTTTTATTGAAGCAGAGGGTACATATGCAATTACCTTAGAATGCAAAATGTAAATTCTAAAAGCTTTCAAGGACTTGATAAGAGCATATGCTTGTTTTTCAATGATATCATACCTCAGCTCAGCATCCCTTAAGGTTTTGCTAAAAAATGCCACTACGTGCTCTGAACCTTCCTCATTTTCCTGCAATAAAACTACTGCAAGGGTGTCTTCTGAGGCAAACGAAAATATATTGAACTCCTTGTTGTAATCTGGACTTCTTAAAGTGGGAGCTTCCATAAGAGCTTTCTTAATAGACTCAAAGGATCTTCTTGCTGAATCAATCCATTTTATCTCTAAACCCTTTCTCAACATGGAGGTAATATGCTTTACAAGTTCTGAAAAATTTGGGATAAACCTCCTTATAAAATTTATCTTGCCCAGAAAGGACTCGATATCCTTCTTTAATCTTGGTATAGACAGGGGTTGTATTGCTCTTACTCTTTCTGGGTCAATTTTGACACCTGCGGCAGAAACAACATGTCCTAACGACTTGCCTTCTTCTAAAGCAAACTGTGACTTTTTAGGATTAACTGAAATTCCAAAGCACTTCAGGAACACTTTCTGCAAATGCTGCAAATGGTCTTGATGGCTGTTGGAGTATACTATTATATCATCAAGGTAGATAAGGACAAACTTATCCTTCTCTCCCACAAATGCTATATCCATGGCTCTCTGAAAGGTGGCTCCAGCGTTCATCAACCCAAAAGGCATCTTGGAATACATAAAAGTGCCCCAAGGAATGATGAATGTAGTCTTCTCTTGGTCATCTGGATGTACAACAACCTAATTATACCCTGAAAATCCATCCAGGAAAGACATTACTTTGGCACCTGAGACTTTCTGCAGCAAATGCTCCATCTTGTGTAGAGGATAGTTGTCTTTCTTAGAGAATTTGTTTAAGTTTCTAAAATCAACGCAGAGCTTGATTTCTCCACTTTTCTTCCCCACCACTACCAAATTGGCTACCCATTTTGATTATCTAAGAGGGACTATGATTTTGGCAGCCAGTAACTTCTTGATTTCTTTTTGAATTAGTGGGAGAAGTAAAGGATTTATTGGTCTCAGCTTCTGCTTGAAAGTGATGGTGTCTTTCTCTAAAGGAATTTTATGTTGGATGATCTTTTTGTCATATGTTTTCAAGTCACTATATTCCCAGGAAAAGACATCAACAAATTGCTTCATTAAATTGCAGTATTCAAAACTCTGGTCAGCAGATGATGAGTGGACAGATTTATGTATCTTGGATGATCTAGACTCCCTATGTTATGCTTACAAACTGCAGATTGGTCTTCTTTTTTGGCAGGATTCTCCTTGACATTGTTTTCTTTTAACCTCAGATTGTATCTTTGATGTTCACCAGTTTGCAGAACAACCTCTCCGTCCCGCCTCTTGACTGGTTTGGTCTTGTACTAATGATTCCTCGTAGGTAGCCAATGTCAAAAAGGCAGCACTGCCCTTGTCTTCCATGCAATGAATTTCATCCTCTTCTTCAAACTGCTCCTCCTCCATGATTACGTTTTGGAAAGGAGCCTTGACCCTTTGTTCTTCATTTGATTCTTTACCCCTCTGAATGATTTACAACTGTTCATTTGCTCTTCTGAATGAATTTGGGTTTCTTGGAGAAAAAGTGTTTGGAAGCCTTGTCTCTCCTGAGCTCTCCTCAAGCTTTAGCTTACATATTTCAGTAACCAATGACTTTGTCATCTTAGTCATCTTGTCTAGTTTAGGTTCTGAAGATGAAGCATAGGAAGAAGAAGCCTCACCTCTTTTCCTCCTTCTATCAGCTTGACTTTTGAGTTTCTCTGCAGCCATGATATTTGATTCTACCTCTAGGGCTGCATCTTGCATTTCAACTAGAGTAGCACATCTTCTTTCTCTCAATAGTAGGTAGAAATTAGAGTCAAAAGCACCATAGGAAAGTTTGGCAGAGGTGGGGGTAGGCTTTACTTCAGCTGGTATCTTACTATACATACGATTGAATCTTTTATTAAAATCAGGCAATGATTTCCCATTCTCCCTCTTCAGGTTTCCAAACTCGGTATGGTAATATAGCAAGTCTTTTTTATCTCCCCAGTGCTTCAAAAATGCATCATCTAAGGCTTCAATGTCAGCAATAGACCTAGGGGCCATTTCTCTGAACCATTTTCTAGCCTCTCCATCAAGGCTCTGGACAAACACTCTCATCCACACATCATCCTCACTGATATCTAGGTTATCAGCATAGCTATAAAAAGACTCAAGGTGTTCTTCAGCTGTTACTCCCTCTGTACCAGTGAACTTAGGCATGTATTTATGGTATTCTCCTACAGGCATGGCGTTCAAGGGAACAGGCAAGACTAGGGGTCCATACCTAGCAGCTATGATTCTTTCAATCTTCGTGGGGACTTGTTGGCCTGCCATGGCTGGGATAGATGGAAGGATGCTGGCAGTTTGAATAATTGGAAGTAGTGAAATAGATGACAGGGACAAAGGAATATGATGGACTGTATGGGAGGCTTTCTTTGGACTAAGATCCAAAGAGGAACTAAATAAATAAGGAGCTTTATGAATCTCTGAAGGTATTTCTTCACTAACAACGTTAGGCTCTAGATATTCAAACTATATATTCCCAATTATAGGACCCTCTTGCAGAGATACATAAGATTTCTTAGGCTTACCTGATCCCGATGCTCCTTTCAACGATGTCTTCTTCTGCTTAACAATCTTCTCAAGGTTAGGCACTGGGTCAGTTGGTGATTTCTAAGGATTTCTCTGGGTATGCCTCACAAACTGAGCCAGAACTGTAATGTGGAGTCGCCAAAGGTTGATCCTCCAGTAGAGTCGCCAGATAGATGATTACAACCATAAATGTACCCAGACTTTGCCTATCATCAAAGCTGGAACTGGTGTCATTCTCCCAGGGAAGTTGAGCTTCAATCTCCTTTCCCCGACAACAGCGATAATTAATATTATCACCCCAAGAAACTCTCCTAGGTCGTAGCTCGGATATGCTTGTGAACATTACAAACTCAACTTAATGTTGGAAATGGATGAATGGAAGGAATGATGCTTATTCAAGCCAGATAACTACTTGTACTTTGCTTAACTCTAGACATGCATGAACACCCCCACACTACAATGCTTTATACCACCAATTACTCACAGTTCAGAGATTGGGTGAATATGGAGAATACTAACCACACCAGCAGATGCACAAGACCTTGTGATGGTTGGCTGCAACCAGTAAAGAGGTCTACAAATCTAATTCCCTATTATATAGACAGGATGAGAGCTCTCTGTCACTAGGTGAAAAGAAACCTGAATAACTCATTCACTGATACATACAAGACTTTAACATAGAGATAGTATGACAGCTCCTCTAATGCCAAACATCAAGAGTTCAAGGAAACAGCATATTAGGCACAACCTGGAACAGAATAGAAATGGAAAGTGAGCAATTAACAACAAAAGAAGCTTGTAATAACTGAAAATGAAGATGAGATGTTGCAAGTGTCAAAGCAGTTACAGTCTCTAGAAGTTGAACCTTACATCAAAACAACAACCATCAACCTTGATTACATCTGGTTTCTGGGTATATATAGAGTTTCATTACAAAGGCAGTTGGCCGTTCTAAGTATGGAGGGGCCATAATTGACCACCAACCACTTTAACTGCCCGATGGAGCTTCTGAGTGCAGTTTCTTGCTGTAGCAGATGAATTTGACCTCCTCGGGTGCTCTGTTGTCCTCTGAGGTAGTTGGAGTGTCGTATAATATAAAATGCCATGCTTGTTAAATGTAAGTTTTTGCACGAGCCTTGTCCTTCTTCTTCTCGAGTATAAAGTCTGTTGAATGTGGTGGTTGAGGAGGAAATGCACTTGTTATTGGTAGACGGTCGTCTTCGTCCTTTGGGCGCACAAAATGATCCGGGAAAGTGGATTGCATGGCAGATGTATGAGCAGAACGGAGGAAGGAATTCAGTCGTTGGATCAAGCGGATAGACGACGAGGACCGCTCGGCGGAAGGTATCGGGAGGAAGTGGGAGCAAGATGATCATGAGCCGTTGGATCTTGGGTGAGCAGATCCAACGGTCATCGGGCAGAGGAGACACGTGGGGGTTAACAAGCGGGAATAGTGGTTTTGGTGATAGGCGGTATTGATTGCACCGCTTCAGGGCCTATGGTGGTAAAAGTACAATGGTGCGTGATACTGTTCAGAGGGTGGCATGTGGCGGTGGGGAAAGGATGAAAACCACCCTCCAATGCACGTTAACGCGCCGCTATGTTTGAGGTTGCAGGGGAAGTGGATGTCGTCCGATCACGGCGGATGCAATCGAACGGTGGGTATTTGATTGCGCAGGTCGCTTTATCTGACGTGACCGAAGCCGTTGGATCAGCGGGTAGAGTTAACGACTATGATTTAAAGGTGGGGAGGGTCACAGGAGTGTAGGGTCATATGGACATGGTTACATGATGGTTTAGGCTCCGCGCTTGGGGGCCTGAGGGAACACGGATTTATGTAGGGTTTTAAAGGAAAAACAGAGGTAGCAGGGTGATGAGGGTGTAAGCAGAGTGAAGGAGAAGGAGAAAGATGACTGGTGTGAGTCCTTTTTTGAGTATGAACCATATGGCCAAGCTTGCATTTGACCCTCAAAATGTCAAAATATGTAGCAGAGCTAACAGGGCTCATATGACGTTTTAATCAGAATGGACTGGTTGGAAAAATGTTGGGCTTTGGTTGATTGCAAGTAGAAAATTATTAGTTTTATTTCTAAATCAAGACAAAGGAGGGAACTGCAAGGAATTAAGTCTAACACCAAGTTGCGCCCCATTACTACCAGTCAGCTAGGAAGGTGTATTAGGAAGGGTTGTTAAATATATGTTGTTCAAGTGGGATTTACCAACTCCAAGAATAAAATGACCTCCTTGGAAAATATTCCTATCATTCAAAAATTTGCAGACGTATTTCCTGAATCTATCCCCGGTTTACCACTCAAGCGGATATTGACTTCACCATTGAACTTATTCCAGGTGCAGCCCTGGTGTCTAAAGCCCCTTATCGCCTAAGCATACTGAGTTGACAGAACTCAAAATGCAACTTCAAGAGCTTTGGGATAAAAAGTATACGCACCCCAGCGTGTCCCCTTGGGGAGCTCCCATCCTATTTCTACGAAAGAAAGATGGAACATTGAGATTGTGCATCGACTATCGTCAGTTAAACAAGCTGACCATCAAGAATAAGTACCCCTTACTACGTATTGATGATTTATTCGATCAAGTGTAGGGAGCCAACGTTTTCTCGAAAATCTATTTAAGATTTGGCTACCACCAGATAAGGATAAAGGAGAAAGACATCTATAAAATGACATTTCGAACTTGTTATGGTCATTAGGAGTTTGTAGTATTTCCATTTGGTCTCATGATTTCCCCAACCACCTTTATGAGTTTTATGCATGGTATTTTCCAGCCCTATCTTGATAATTTTGTGTTAATTTTTATTGATGACATTTTGATATACTCTAAAAATTAGGAGGAACACGAAGAACATTTGAGGATTGTGATGCAAACATTACAAGAGAACCAGTTATATGCTAAATTTAGCAAATGTGATTTTTTCAAAGATTAGATCCAATACTTGGGACATGTTATATCAGTCGAAGGCATAGTGGTAGACCTAGAGAAGATTAAAACCATTATGGAATGGACCGCTCCAAAGAATGTCATTGATATTATATCCTTTTTGGGTTTAACTGGGTACTACCGTCGGTTCATTGAAGGATTTTTAGAAATTTCCTTTCCAATGACTTGTTTACAAAATAAGGGATGCACCTTTCAATGGACAGCGAAATGCCAACAAAGCTTTTAGAAATTAAAACACCTACTTACCACTACACCCATGCTAAAAGTGGCAGATCCTAAAAAGTCCTTTGTGGTATGAACAGATGCAAGTAAGGAAGGTGTTGGCAGAGTACTGACACAAGAAGGTAAAGTTATAGCTTACGAGTCCTGGAAATTGAAGGAATATGAGCAGCGATACTCCACTTACGACCTTGAATTAACAACAGTGGTACATGCACTCAAAATTTTGCGACATTACCTGCTGGGGAAGAAATTTCTGCTGCTATCAGATCATAACAGCCTTACCAATTTCTTCAACCAGTCAGACCTTAATGCCCGACAAGTCAGATAGACGAAATTTTTAAGTGAGTTCGATTTTGACATGAAGCATCTGAAAGGGAAGGAAAATCAGGTGGCTGATGCACTAAGTAGGAAGGTACATTGCATTTATGAGGTTCAGATCAATCAAGCATGCTCAAACATTCGAGAAATTATAAAGGAAGCATCGGTCAAGGATCGAGAATATAATTTTCTTTGGTAGCAAACAAAAGAAGCTTTGTTAAGAGGAGAAAAATCAAATTTCGACATAGGTCTAGATGACATCCTTACATACAAAAATAGAATTTATGTTCCTAATCAAAGTGTTGTTAAACAATTAATAATGGATGAATTTCATCGAAAACCTTTTGCGGGCCACCCAGGTTACCAGAAATTATTAACAACTATTAAGAAAGGGTATTTTTGGCCTGAATTAAGGAAGGATGTCATGGAATATTTATCCAAATGTTTGGAGTGTCAGTTGGTTAAGGCAAAGCATCAGCATCCCGCTTGTTTGTTACAACCACTGCCCATTCTGGAATGGAAATGGGAGACCATATCATTGGACTTCATCACAAGTTTTCCCTGCACCAGGAAACAATATGATTCAATTATGGTTGTAGTAGATAAATTGCAAAAAACCACATATTTTATACCTGTGAAATCCACATACAAAACTGTGGAAATTGCGGACATATCTATGAAGGAAATCTTTCGACTGCACGATATAACAAAGTTGGTAATTTCAAACAGGGATGTGAAATTCACATCCACATTCTAAAAATCCCTCTTTTCAGAATTGGGTACCCAGATCCAATTTAGCACAGCTTACCATCCCCAAACAGACGGACAAACTAAACAGGTGAATCAAGTACTGGAAGACATGCTACACATGTTTGTAATGAAACAACCACATAAGTGGGAGAATTACCTCCACCTCATGGAATTAGCATACAACAATGGAAATCATGAATCACTAGGGATGAGCTGATTTAAGGTATTGTATGGAAGAAAGTGTAGGGTACCTATGGACTGGAATAACCCTGTTAATAAGTTAGCATTGGGTCCAAACATGCTAATAGAAATGGAGGAAGCCATTAAGAAAGTTCGATAGAATCCAAAGGTTGCCCAAGATATGCCGAAAATGTATGCAGATAAGAAAAGGACATACAAAGAATTTCAGCTGGGAGATCATGTTTATCTAAGAGTTAATCCCCGAAAAAGTTCCTTACAATGGAGGGTTTGTTCCAAATTAGCACCCCGATATTGTGGACCCTTTCAGGTCTTCGAACAAATTGGACTAGTAGCATATAAACTTGCATTGCCAAGCCACATTCGGGTCCACAACACTTTTCAAGTTTCGTTGTTAAAGAAATATGTGTACAACCCACAACACATAATAAACTAGGAATATGACTATAATAAAGGGTTATATATATTTTGCCAACTGTTTTGAAGGAATATGACTATAATTATTGTATATGCAGGTCGAACCGAAAGGAGAATTTCTGGCAGAACCTCTTCATATTCTCGATTGGAGAGAAACCACCTTACCGAGGTGAGTCATCACCCAAGTTAAAGTGCAATGGAAGCACTTTGGCTTGGATGAGGCATCCTAGGAAGAGGAATAATTTATGCGAGAATCTTATCCGAAGTTATTTGCTTAAACTACAAAGAATACTATGGATGGTGTTTCACACCTTGGGGGGAGATGTAACAGTCCTGGCTCCTTGAAAGGATTTACTGTGGTTATTTAATTTGGTTTATGTTTTACTGCATTTATTTTATGTTATGTTATTACTAAGGATGGAAAGCCATTTAATAAATTGTTACCTAATTGCGAGTGACTAGAAGTGGAAACATGATTAATTAAAAGAAATTGTTTACTAAAATTACAATAAACAGTTATGCCCCTTCCTTGGGAAGGGGAAATATAGCGGGGAAAAGATGAAGAAGGGAGAACTATCCTAGAGTTGGAAAAGTGAGACCTGTGGGAAGTTGCTCATTTATAGTCAAATTAAGTGTAGGACTTGAGGTTGGACATTAAAGTTTGGAGGCCCAAGGCACTGATTGTAATTGGAAATTATTCAAGTAGAGAAAGTGCTCGGGGGAGAGCTTGGACGTAATTGCCAGGTTCGTGGCTGGGAGGAGAGACTTTCTAGAATTATTGGAAACTATAAGTGGAATAGATAATTATTGTAGTCAAGTTCTTCCTAGAATTAATACTAGACTGTGAAAATTAACATTTAATGACAGATTAAAATTTGTTGTGCTTGAATTGTCATTAGAATAATTTTTTGAATAGAAAAATATATTTATAAGGACAATTATCTTAAGGAAAAGTATGATTACAAGATATAGAAGCACTTTTCTTTCTTTTATCAAATTTTAGGTAGTTTATGCTAATAACTATGGAGTTACTACATGACATAGAAAAAAGGAAAGA
Organism: Pinus taeda; assembly: GCA_000404065.3. Classification (NCBI taxonomy): domain Eukaryota; kingdom Viridiplantae; phylum Streptophyta; class Pinopsida; order Pinales; family Pinaceae; genus Pinus; species Pinus taeda. The sequence continues at coordinate 146,148 of APFE031205216.1, forward strand.
GAATGTTTATTCAATAATTATGGTTCACTGTTCATGATTATCAAGGGAAAACTGATAAGATATAGAAGCAAAGAAATTAAAATGCACTTTATCCGAGAACCTATAGAATGCCCTGTGTAACTTTACACACTTTGTTACGAATGCAAAAATTTAAAGACAGTAAATATACAACTATTGGACACAGGTTCAGAGTATAAAGACAATAATTATATAATTGTTGGATGCAGGTTCAGAATATAAAGACAACAAGACTTATATAATTGTTTGAATGCAGGTTTAGTATACATAACTCAACCTCACAATCATGAAATTACAACAGAGTAACTGTTCAAACCCTAGTTTTATCTTAAATTAAGACTTGATCGAACTTCGTCGGAAATGGTCAATCAACATAGTAAATACTTGCATAAATAAAAGAAGGGCAACCACACTATAGAATAAGGTAATTCATTGCCTTCCCAAACATTTAAACAGATAAGATAAGTCCTGTAGAAGCTAATGTAATAAATTAAGCATTCTACATAAGTTGACATAAGTTGGTTCACTTAAGTGGCTGCATAACAAAACAATAACCTTTCAGCAGAAAGAACATAAAACCCTTTGTCGACTTCAAAGTGGGAGTATCTTCCCCAAAACTACAAAAAAGGCCTTACGCAGAGTTCCTTTAAACAACTACGCGTATCTAAATAATTACAAAATCAACAGAGCCATAAACTTGAGTCGTTTTGACCAGCTAGACGCTCAACAAGAGACTGAGTCTCTATCCTCAACCATACGAGTAATAGTTCCCATAACTTAATTCATGTTAGAGGTAAGAATCCAACCTGTAAGAGTCAACAATGTCGCTGTGAGTGCTTAAGCTCTGGAGAGATGTGGCCTTTACCAATGAAAATAATGAAAAGCATTGTGTAATTACTTGTCATCGACATCCAATACCTTAAGCTAGTAAAACCCTTAAGGGAAAAATTGTAAAGACTTAGAGCAAATGAACAAATGGGGAGAATTCTTACCTAAGAGTGGGAGGTTTCCACGTGAGGCAGCTCCCCTATTAATCAAACCGAAGGTTAAAAACCATTCAAGCTAAGAATTGGAAACGTTTAATAATTACCTTCCACAACTAAGTCATGAAACCAGTTGTCACCTGGAGAAATGAAGGTGCCATGGGACTTTCTTATGCAGCGAAGGCAAAGGATTAAATGATGTGCCAAACCACAACCCAACCCTATAGAAATATCGCTATACAATTCAAGAAAACAATAGAGCAACAACCTGGTGGGTTTACCTAGTTTCGTCTTAACAACTACCATTGCCTTCATCGTTCTCAGAGGATACTCAGACAGAATGAAACCTTGATCAGAGCAACAAACCCTCGCGGAGAAGCAAGAAACCACAGGAGCAGTGACAACAATGAGCCACACGGATGCTGAGAACGAGCAGTTAGTTAGGGATTAAAACCCTAAGTTTTCTCTGTTGTTAGGTCGAAAGAACTAGATCAATGGCTATAGTACTATACAGATGACGCGAGCAACTTGAACCATCTAGCCAGTGCATATAGGTTCCCACCATATCTCTCTGTCGCATGGCTCCAGGTACAGAGGGCAACAAGTCAACACAGGAGCAAGGATGGGGAAATCGCCTTGCGTATCATACACATTAAAAACTAATCCTTTGACCTTTAATATAATTTGTATGATTTATTAGACCTCCACTAAATTTCAAGTCTATGGACTTAATAATTAACATAATCAAATAATCTGATTGTATATGATGAGCCCAATGCCAAAGTCCGGGATGGACATAATTACAAAGTAAATAATATATATATATATATATATATATATATATTATTTATATCGTTGTTAAAATCATCATATATATATATATCTTCCTTAAATATTAGGGATTTTTTTATTAATGAAGTGAATTTAGCCAATGTTAGTCATATCACTTCTATGATACTTAGAAGTATGAGCATTAGCATTCCTTACTCATGTAGATTTCTTTGTTTGATCAGGTATTACATTTTCACTATGCCTTGTGCCTTGTTCAAATTGAGTAACCAATTTCATCATAATGTGAATTTTGCCAAATAACATCAGTGCCTTATTCAATTTTAGATTTAATGATTCTTTAGTAGATTCTAACAAAAGAAACATCTATGAGGAGAAAGAGACCTTGCATTCCTATTAAAATATTAGTACTTGTTGGATGTGTGTTGTATATAAGTGAGATTGATTTTGGGTCTTCTCATGCTATCCTTTAGCTCACTCTATGAAATTTTTCTATTGTTGCTTTATTTATTATTTTTGTAAATAGTTAGCTTTTGTTTTAGGTGATCTTTTTCTAAAATGTTTATAATTTAAATAGTTAAGACTTCACATTTTTGTGATGAACTATGATGATATTTAATATTGAAGTATTCCCTTATATAATATATAAAAGTTAATAAATCTTTTGGTAATCAAGAAAGAAAAAAAATCATTTTTACTACTTTTAATTATATCTTTTCATTCATTTGAACATCAAATCATACCATAATTATCGAAGGGTCTATTTAAACTCATCATAAATTAGTCATAGTAAAACAATTCTCATAAAAAGAAAATGGGTCGTAATGAATGATTAGACTAATAAATTATTCCATACCATTTATTTATTTAAAAAACAACAAAAACAAAACAATTAACGTTATAAATCATAATGAACATCTTATAAAGAAGCGAGACAATTAATTTCTAAAAACTATTTAATAAATTAGTATATTTACATTATTTTATTTTATAAACATTATTTTTGAAAATTTTAGAAATTCAAATAAAAAATTGCTAACCATGTTGAATGAAATATATTGTGAAATTCCTCGATAAGTGCGAACAAGGAACATATGGTAGTTGTATGGGGTGTTGTGTTTGGATACATTTGTTCTATGAGTTGGATAGTGTGGCAGCGTTGGGGTGAGGGATCAGGTTGCTTACCTAACGTCCTTTTGATTTAAATGTAAGTTATTTCTCATTGGTTGACACATGTACAAGACATCGAGGAACAAAGGTGAGGTTAATCCCTCTACCTCTTTCCTCTTCAATTTACTAGTTGTGAGTTGTTTCACTCATTGGTTAAGTGTTGAGGAGTTTAGGTCTGGTTCTTTTGAACTTTGTTTCCTCGTGTGTTTCCTCGTGCTATGGTGTAAGTTGGTATTGTAGTGTAGATGTCTTCCAAGATTGGGCTAGTTTTTGAGTGGTGGTTTTCTTCTCGTAGTCACCTTCTCTAGATAGCGAATTTTAAGGTATTTCTTATCCTTGCCCTGTTTTGGTGTTTGGATAGGTTTTAAAATTGCAAAATTTGTTGTTCTATTAGAGGCGAAGTGTGTTTACCAAGGGTTCTGGTTTGGCCTTTCTATATTTGGGTCTTGGTGGTTTGTCAAATTGATAAGTGTTTCCTCTAGTCATTCAAAGAGTTAAATTATGGTGGCTAGAAAATTATCACTTAGAGTGGTTTGTCTTTTTCTCTTGGTGTGCGGTTATCTATTTTGGTCTTATGGGTTTTTCTATGACAATGTTGTGCGTTGGGGTGGCGAAATTTATGGTGTTTCATGTTCTTCAGGAGCTTTGAATTCCATAATATTCTTGAATCTGGTCCATTGGTTTGGAGGCTAGGGGACGACCTCTTGGTTTCCAGGTCTGATTTAGAGGGGATAATGGTTCATCCTTTTGATTATTATTTTAGTTGCAATGTTATTTTGGGTTGCTTTCCCTATGCATTTGCATAATCCATTAAGGTTTCTTTCCATTGAATGGTCACTAGACGAGGTGGTTAGGGGAATGTGGGTTTCAAACAGTCTCAACCTTTTTCCCATGACACTGTGGCCACCTTTTTCGATTATGTCCCTCTCTTTTTTTCTTTTTTCTTTTTTTTTTCTTTTTCCGTCAAATTTTCGGTGATTCTCTAGGCTTGACCTATGGTTTTAGGAGCTGCAACCCCTGGGCATCTAAGCCATTAAAGTTACTCGAGGATTACACCTATCTTGGGCTACACTAGCCCTTAGCTCACTGGATTTTTAAGCATGTCTCGTCCCCCTAGCATAGGGCACAACCACCACCCATGAGGTTTGATCCTAGGTTACCTTTTTTACGAGGCCCACCCTCAACCAGTTGTGCTAGTGGGACTTGACTTCAATTCTATCCCTCTTGAAGTTCACAGAGAAATTCTAATTTTGGAGTCTCGGGGATTTGGGGATAGGGCCTACTTCTCTAATTCAAAAATAGCTAGAGGAGGATTGAAATGGGCTCTGAATTTGGGTCGTTTTCGAAAGAGAAGAATTAAATTATTTTATTCTCTCTCTCTCTCTTTGCATCAACAAATGCATACTTTGCTTTGATTAGTTTCAAGGATAAACAAGTAGATACTTATAAAGTTTTATATGGCCCGAAAGATATCAAACGCATATTGAGGAACCACCATTTCAATCTTAATAATTATGATGCTTGTTTGAATCATGTAGAGAGTTACCTACTATCAGATTGCCTCCAATGACCTGACATATCCTCCATGGGATCCTATTGATACAATTGAAAGAGTAGTTAAGGTTGTGCTATCGTTTCCTTTGATCTAGAATGAAGATTGTGGTTTTTCTATTTTTCTTTTTGATGAGCAAGTTTTTTCAGTGATGCTTATGGTCCTATTGTCTTTAATGTAGGGTATTATAGAGATATATGGTTGTATATATATTGAATATTTCGTTTCGTTGGTATTTTGAAGAGCGCAGGGATCTATTTCTCACTTCACTCGTGGTGGTTGTTGTGGCATGGTGGTCATGGTTCTTTGTATGCGATGCCTTCATGCTTATTGTTTGTTCAGGCCTTCCTAACTTGTATTTTGACATGGCATCTTAGGTTGACCTATGTGTTTTTCTAATGAGATGTCTGAGTCTGGTTCACTATGAAACTATAGTTTTGTGTCTGTTCTACTGGGCATTCTGGCATTGCCTTTTGCTTTTCTTTTGACAGAAGGATCATTGTGGAGTTTCATGCATCTCTATGTGTCCTTAGTCTTTTGTTGGGTTGGTGGATCATTTGTTCCTTTTTTATTATACAAAATCTCCTTGGTTTGTCTAAGCTGGCTAATGTTAGACAATAGAATTAACATCTTTTTTAAGTAATAGAATTAAAGCAACTTACCTCT
>APFE031205216.1:152039-170465 GCA_000404065.3 Pinus taeda
AAATTTAAATTTAATATCATTCATATAACATCTTTTTTTAAGTAATAGAATTGAAGCAACTTGCATATACATATGTGTATGTGTGGATATGGTGTGTTATATAACTTTTTTCACTTCTTTTATTTAGGATATAATAATATGAATGTAAAGATTTATATAATATTATATTTAAATGAGACTAATGACAGAAGAACAACGAGAGAGTTGAGAGCTCTGAAAATGGCGAGGAGGAGGCAGTTTGAAAAGGGTTAGGTCCTACTATAGCGAATGGCGACACGAGGACCCCCTACTCATCCCACCTACCTGCTAGCTGTCGCTGCCTGCTCCCTTCTCCAGCTGCATCACCCGCGGCGGTTTCCCGACATCCGTTTATCGTTGATCGCTCCGTAATAGTGTTGTTACCGCCTCCTTCCCATTTCACTATGTATCCACCCGATTTCTGATACCCTACCTATGGCGACAGTTATGATGGTCCTGGAGGCAGCTGGCGGAGGGCACATTGGAACAGGTATGGAACTTCACCTAGTAGACTACTCAGAAGACCCGTTGGAGAATGTCAATATCTAGAAAACTCCTCGATCCACCACAGACGACATCTTGTCTTTCTGTTGCAACCTATCGACTACCATTGAGGGCCTTCCTTCCATTTCTGGACCTTCCTGCTCCACTGTCACTTTCTCAAAGCCTCCACCGATCTAGCTATTTCCTCCCTCGCCATCGCAATCTCTTTCGCCTTCCATTTTCATCCCTACATTCAAACCTTGAGGCGGCTAGCACTCAAACCCCCCTCACAGCTCTCCTTGGTGAATCCTCATCAAACCCTCTGAGAGCACCCACACCGGACCAAGAAATACCACAAGCTCTGGTTTCTGAGAGACATCCATCTGGTAGTTACGTGGCAGTACCCCCTCTCTCGGAATCGATCCCAGCGGCTGAGCTCCCTCACCCTGAAATCCCTCACCCTAACCCTAACCAGCCAGGAGTTTCTACTAAAGACCCTGAAGTACCGACAGAGAGGGGAAAGAAGAGAAAGTGCTTCAAGGTTAGAAGCGAGGATGTCATTCTTAAACTCAGGGAGGACATTCAGTGGGGTGAAACCATGGACATGACAGATCGAGTTCTGGTAGGGAGAATTCGTGGTCGAAGCTATATAGCAGCCAACCTTAAGATATGGGCCTCAGAGGTTTGGGGACAGCACCTAACGGATCTCCCAACCATTCAAACTTTCGTTAGAGGATGGTTTTCTCTCCGTTTCTCCAGAGCCGAGCACACAAACTAGGTCCTATTGTCTTTCTGGCATTTCGAGCATGCACTAGTTCTCCTTCAGTGATGGAACCCTCTATTCGACCCCATAAAAGAGCAGATAGGAGTTGGCCCTATATGGGTTCGGCCACTTGGACTACCTCTGCAATTCTAGTCAAAGGATATCTTCCACCATATAGGCAACATGCTGGGCACCTATCTTGACCATGATAGAACTTACCTAGCACCTGGTATTATGGCATACGCTAGAATTCTGGTTCACTTGGATACATGGGGAGGTCTTCAAGAGCATATTACCTTATAGTGGAAATCATTCTCCCATAAGCAAACCCTAGATTATGAAGGCATCCCCTTCCGTTGCAACGTTGTCACAAGGTGGGACACCTGTACAAAGATTGTCCACTGAATAAGAAGGAAAGGGCAAGAGACAGGGAAAAGGACACAATTTAGAACAATGCTTAAGCTCAGAAAAACCCCTCTGAGGGGGAATAGGTTGAAAATAGGGCACAACCAGAGGCATTACCTGTGCCTTCAAAGGAGATCAAGAAGAAGTGGGGAAAGTCACCCACAGGAGCACCCTTTCCACCTCTCACTAGAGCTAGGGAAGCTGCTGAAGCAGCATTCTCCATGGGTATGTCGACTAAAAACGCCTCCTCTGTATTCTCAAATGAATCTCTGCACGACATATAATGTTGTTATGAACAGTTCATTTCAGTTCAGTCTTCCTCTCACACCTTCATCGCCCCCCAAGGCTATGGAATGCCCTATCAAACCCCCCTCCCTCACCTTCTCCTCCACTTAGCCCTCTTTCCCTGAACATCCTCCCCAAAATCCCAAATTACTTTATCCTTCCCCTCATTCTAGCCCTCTTCCCTTTAGATACCTCACCAGAGCCAGGTTTCGCTCACAGGCCCCTGACTCTCTTGGTATTGGACTCATCACCTCCCCTCCCCCTCTAAAATAGGCTAGGGGCAGGCCATCCTCCCTATCCAAAGCCAAGGTACAACCAGGAGAAGAGATTGTTTCAGGAAAAAAACAAGCCATTGATCGGGTACTTAGAACAATGAATACCCTGGAGGCTCCTCCCCCATGAAACTCCTTTCCTTCAATTGTAGAGGGTTGGCTAGCCCTGCAAAAAAATTAGCCATGAGGAGACTGCTCTCAACAGACCCTGTTGACATCCTCTTTTTGCAAGAAACCCTAGGTCAAGGGAGTGTCATTACCCACCTCCTAGAAACCTGGATACTTGGCTAGACTTGTCATTCCCTCGATGCATTAGGGAGGTATAGGGGGCTAGTGTTAGGAGTCAATAATCGACCTATCAGAATCTGTAATGTGTGGGGGTGATTAGATATTGATCCAGGACCTTAGTGATAGCTCAAAATTCAAAGTGTTTGAAAGTGTGTCAAAATTAAATAACCAGATAGATCTCATTGTCCTGATTCTGGCACCGTGAAAGGTTTGAAAAACCGACACTGTATGGAGGAGTTATTGCATCTTGAAAAAGTTTAGTAAATTGCAATTTTCAAGAATTTTTTATTTTTGAAAATATTAGAAAAAGAATATTTCAAGAAATATTCCTTGGAATATTCTCTAGAATATTCCTTTTGGGTGGAACAATCAAGAAACGACACATGGCAAGCTCGGAGGCTGCCACGTGGCCCTAGAATGGTCATGCAAAATTATGTTGGGGTCCCCGGGGATTGAACCCGTGACCTCCATCGAACTAGCCTAGCACGCTACCACCTCCTCTATGTAGTTTTTTTTAATAGTTATGGGTTTTGGTGCATATTTATGTTATAACGGTCGGCAGTTTGAAGGTTGGGACTGCCAGCGGTCCTGCAAAGAATGTTCACATGTGCTATTTGCCAATCGACCATGGTTTGCGCATTAACCATCGGTCTTATCCCTACCCGCCAAGAGATAACCCATCATATGCATGCCCAACGGTTAAGCTAATGGTCAACTCAGTAGTCAAGCTTGGTGGAGCATAAAAATAGGCGGAATTTGTGAAAATTAGTCATAGTTAACAACAGTTAGCCAAATTTAGTGGAGGATTTTTTAGGTGAGACTGATTAATTGAACTCAAGAGGCAATTTGCGACCAAAGAAAGGGAAAAAAGAGTCTACCTAGGCTAATTTGGGCCTTCTGAAGCCATTGGAACAGTCCAGAGAAGTTGAAGAAGCCATCTTCAAGGAGATTTTCATCTAGGAATATTTTGGAGCTCAGGGCCACCAAGGGTTGGAGGCTGTTGCAGGAGCTACCAGTATCCATTTTCAGCAAGCAAACAATCGTTCCTAAGTGTAATGAACTTTATAAATCCAATGAAGGTGTTTTTATAATCATTTGGAGACTTCTAAAGGCTGAGATGCTAAAGGGAAGTTTTAGGCAACCGAGTGCCATCCGTGGAGGAAGGCCTAGATCAGGGATGTAGTGCTCGTTTTGAGCAAATGAAAAGTCATTTGTTGATGTCATAAATGCGTTGGAGATAGTAGTATAGGTTTTAGAGACATTTGAAGTATTCTGAAGGAGTTTGTGCCATTAAGAAGCTCAGGGAAGCTTAGTGCACCTGCTAAAGGAATCAAGTCAAAGGGAGCCTAGATCTGCTTGCATAATGAGGACAGCCATGATAGGGATGTAGATGTTTTTCTAATTCCATTGGTTTATTTCAGTTACCTTTGGATTTGAGTGTGGAACTTGTAAAAGAATTCAAGCCTTAATCCCAAAGAGCCAAGTTAAATTGACAAGAGCTCATGGAGACGTAGCCCACGAGATCGGGGTGAACTCCTTATTAAATTTGCCGTTATGTGTGATGTTTATTTACTACATTATATGTCTGATATATGTGTTTAATATTAGGAGAAACAAATCAAGTTAAAGCACTTAAACAGATTCAAACAAACAAACACATACACCTGTTTCAAGTACATAATTCCGCAATTGTCAACATAAGTTAGATCATGTTTGTTTAAGCTTTGGAGTGGCAGGTTCTTGTAAGAATGACAAGTTGTTCAAACCCTCATTTCAGATCCGATGGTATCAGAGCAAGATGCTTGATTGACAGAGCAATCTATTGGGTTGTTTGACTTGAAAGGTGTTTAAACAGTGCAAAGGATTTCACTGTTTGATTATTTGTAAACTGACTATTGTTTGAGTTTGCAAAGGTGAAGGGAAAGCTACTGATAGCTAAGTCCAAGAGAGGACAAGAAGGAAGAAGGGCTAAAGGCATTTTCCTTACCCCAAGGACCTCAAGGCAATCCTTGAAGCATAAGAGGTTTGATTGCAAAAGGGTTGTTTGAATAAGAGATTGACTGTGTAGTCATTTGGTGTAGTCATTTGATTAAGGAATTTGCTAATAGACTCTAAATTTTGTTGAAGTTCTTTTGTTCATTTTTATAATGACAACTTCCACAAGTGAGTCCTCAAAATCTTCCTCCATTACAATATTCTTTGATGAAGGCTTTAAGCAAGAATTTTTCATCATGATCAATATGGTGAGAGAAATTTATGAGGATGAAAGGAAGAGCACTAAACTTCAAGAGCAGTTCAATTCCATGAAGGAAGAGAAGCAGTTGCTTTCTGACCAATTGCAAGAAATGGAAAGCCAACTTCATATTGCAAATATGAATATGGAAAGGATGCATGAGTTGGAGACACAACTCCTTGTTGCTAAAGAAGCCTTAGCCAAGTATCAACTTGAAGAAGAGGTAAACAATTCTAGTTTGTCTTCAAATTCTTCGAAGAATGTTTATGTTGGTTCTTTTGAGAAACATACTAGAGGCATAGGGTCCAAGTTGATGTCCAAAATGGGATATGAAGGAAAATGATCGAGCAAACATGCACAAGGTATTGTTGAGCCAATAATGGTTGAGGAAAGGCCTAAGTATTTGGGTCTTGGCTATGGGAAATCTTATGGAGAAAGTTCCAAAGTAGCCATGAAGGCAATTGCAATAGTTCCTAGAAGGGGTTTCATTTCAAGTTCCCTACCTCAAGTTGGTAAAGATTGTATTATTGGAGAATGCAATAGTTTGAAACATACCTTGCAGGAAGAAGGTGCGCATAAGCATGCACTTGAATAAGACAGTTTTGAAAGCTCTAAAACCATTGAAGGGATTGATGGTGTTCCAAAGGGAGCTTCTTCTTCATTCAAATCACCTCCTCATGAAGGTAATAAAGGTGAAAGGGAAAGGTATAAATCTGATTTTTATCATATTTCCTTTGATCATGTAAAGCATGATGGATTTTCACATAAGCATTGGAAAATAATTTCATGTTCTTTTTGTGGTTTGATTAACCATAGTGTTTCTAAATGTTGGAAAAGTATGGCCACATACATGAAACTTTTGAAAGAAAGAATATTGAAAAAAGAAATTAACTCGATTGTAGTGATGTAGACTTTGCTTTGAAACGTTGAAGTTTACATATTCATTCATTAAAATAATTGAATATAGTGTTACAAATAAATAGATGAGAGACAGTATTCTCAAGATAGTGCGTTCTATCTTAGACACTTTTGGTTGAGATAATTTCTCCTTTGGTTGAGATAATTTCTCACTAGACACACACCAATTTAGGAGTTACTTAAACTAACTCCTATCTTAGAGGAACAACGCAAGAGTTAGGCACAAATTCCTAACTTGCAATATTTAATTAATTAATTTATTTTTGGATTTATTATTGTTTTATGAGAGAGGCTAACAAAGAAGCAAGAAGCCAAAGGTCCATTGAACAATGCAAACCATGCTATCAAGAAGATGCACATGTGTTGTAGTTATTGCCATAAGCAAGGACATACTGCTACAAGGTGTTGGACTATGAATCCAATTATGCTTCCACGAAAGTTGAAGAAAGTGGAGAAAGAGTATGGCAAGAATGGAAAGGAATTTTCCATCGCTGATATGTGTCAGGATGATCCACATGTTGATGTTGATGTGCAGTTAAAGGAAGCGCCTTTGATGTGGATTGGTAAGAAATGGTTAGAGTTCTTATCCAACTAAAGTTGCATGTCTTTTGATTGTATGCATTTCTTTGCTAAATGGAATGCAAGTCGCAGGATGGAAAAGTAGGAGTATGAGACTCACTTTATTGCAGCGAAAGTATATTCATTTCAGCTTTGAAAGTACATGTACATGTGATCGAGGATCATGTACTTATGATTGTACTTAAGAGAAAGTTGAAGGATGAAATGCATGCATGAGCACAGGGATGATGATGATTTCCCAGTATTTTGAAAATGTATGTGTGATTAACTTGTAGGGTTGATTACTTTGTTTTAAACATGCATGTAATGTAATATTGACTGGGAAAAGTTGATTTGATCTCCAAGATTGTAAAAGGGAGATAATGATGAAGTGTTTCATCTTTGTAAAAGCATCGCTTAAATTATTTTTATACATGCTTGACTTGAAGGGTCAAATGTTTGAAAGGCATGATTTTTGTCGACTTTTGATATAGTCAATAATTTGTAAACATGATGTAAAGACATGATGATGATTCACATGATGTGAAAGTTGTTTCTTTTTTTGAAACAAAAATTTATTTCATAAAGTTATTTTCTTCTTTCGACATAGTCTACAGAAGAAGATTTGTAGTAGAAAAAGTCGCCATGGTTACCTTTGTGACTTTTTCATGGAAGTGGCTTAGAAGCGACGTTCAGTTAACTTTTGTAAATTCTTAATGAGTTAAAGGAAGAGAGTTCTTGACAGGAGGATAGGCGCATCCAGGAAGGGAAGTGTCGACTACCTTTGTTTTTTTGTTGAAAGGCACTACCTATGCAGGGAAAGTGTATGAGGCTGAAATAAGAGGGTGTTGTACTCTCATCTACTATTCAGATCAGTATATCAGTCTTTTGGGGTCCAAAAGATGCCCAATGGGGAGGAGTGATTAGATATTAATCCAGGACATTGGTGATAGCTCAAAACTCAAAGTGTTTTAAAGTGTCTTGAACCTAAATGGCCGGATAGATCTCGTTGTCCTGATTCCGGCGCCGCAAACGATTCAAAAAACTGACACAGTATGGAGGAGTTATCACATTTTCGAAAAGTTCAGTAAATTGCAATTTTCAAGAATTTTTTATTTTTGGAAATATTAAAAAAAGAATATTCCTTGGAATATTCCCTAAAATATTTGCTGGAATATTCCTTTTGGGTGGACCAATCAGGAGCCGACACGTGGCAAGCTCGAAGGCCACCACGTGGCCCTGGAATGGTCATGTAAAATTATGTTGGTGTCCTTGGGGATCGAACCCATGACCTCTGGCGAGCTAGCCCAGCACGCTACCACCTCTGCCATGCAATGTTTCTTAACAGTTATGGGTTTTAGTGCATATTATGTTATAACAGTCGGTCGTTTGAAGGTTGGGACCGCTAGTGGTCCCGCAAAGAATGTTCAAATGCATTGTTTGCCAACCGACCACGGTTTGCGCATTAACCATGGTATCATCCCTAACTTCCAGGAGATAACCCATCACATGCATGCATGATGGTTAAGCGAATGGTTAGCTCGACAGTCAAGCTTGGCAGAGCACCGAAAAAGGCTGAATTTGCAAAAATTAGTCACAGTTAATTGCAGTTAGCCAAATTTAGTGGAGGAGTTTTAGGTGAGACTGATTAATTGAACTCAAGAGGCAATTTTTGACCAAATAAAGGGAAAGAAGAATCTACCCAGGCTAATTTTGGCCTTCTGAAGCCATTTGAATAGTCCAGAGAAGTTGAAGAATCCATCTTCAAGGAGATTTTGGAGCTCAGGGCCACCAGGGGTTGGAGGCTGTTGCAGGAGCTACCAATATCCATTCTTAGCAAACAAATAGTCATTCCTGACTGTAATGAACCTTATAAATCCAATGAACATGTTTTCAAAATAATTTGGAGACTTCTAAAGGCCGAGATGCTGAAGGGAAGTTTCAGGCAGCCAAGTGCCATCTGTGGAGGAAGGCCTAGATCGGGGATGTAGTGCTCGTTTTGAGAAAATGAATAGTCATTTGTTGATGTCAAAAATGTGTTGGAGATAATAGCAAAGGTTTTAGAGACATTTGAAGCATTCTGGAGGATTTTGTGCCATTAAGAAGCTCAGGGAAGCTCAGTGCACCTAATAAAGGAATTAAGTCAAAGGGAGCCTAGATCTGCTTGCACAATGAGGACAACCATGACAGGGACGTAGATGGTTTTCTAGGCCCATTGGTTTAGTTCAGTAACCTCTGGAGTTGAGTGTGGAACTTGTAAAATAATTCAATCCTTAATCCCAAAGAGCCAAGTCAAATTGATAAAAGCTCACGGAGACGTAGCCCACGAGATTGGGGTGAACTCCTTAATAAATTTGCTGTTATGTGTGATGTTTATATGCTTCATTATATGTCTGATATATGTGTTTAATATTAGAAGAAACAAATCAAGTTAAAGCACTTAAACAGATGAAAACAAACAAACACATACACCTGTTTCAAGTACATAATTCCGCAATTGTCAACATAAGCTAGATCATGTTTGTTTAAGCTTTGGAGTGGGAGATTCTTGTAAGCATGACAAGTTATTCAAATCCTCATTTCAGAAAGGGGGAATTAGGGGTACATAGGAGCTGATATATACTACTCTGAACTAGATCTTGAGTTTAGGATCATTAATATATATAGCCCCTATCACAACAGACAGGAGTATTGGAACAAACTCCTTGAATCACACATTCTTAAAAAGGACAATCTCGTCATGGGGGGGGGAATCTAAACTTCTACATCGGCTATGCAGAATCATGGGGTCATAATGCCCAATGGGATATCCTCTTAGAATTGTTCAAGGCCAAACTGGAGGATCACAACCTCATAGACATCCACTCCCCTAAATTAATGCCCACTTGGAGGAACAACAAAGTAGGAGCAGACAATCTCTCCAGAAGACTTGATAGATATCTCATTAAGGAGCAGATGTTAACCAAGGGACTGGGGTATAGACAGTGGGTGGGCTCTGGAGGAATATCAAACCATAGGCCGATCTACTTTGAAATCAGAGGAGGTATGAACAAGCCTAAAGGTCCTTTCAAATTTAATGCAGTCTGGCTAAGGGATGCTGAATACATCCACCTTGTCACAAATTACTGGAGAAATGACCCCCCATTGGTAGAAGGGACTATATCAGAAGGGTTTGCAAAAAACCTTAAAGAACTCAAGAGCCTCACTAAGAAATGGGCTCATAAGAAAAGGGAGCAAGAAGATCACACTCTCAAACAATCAGAAGAAGCTATCGAGAAGTATGAAAATGACCATGAAGGAATACTCTCCTCCCCTGAGCACAAAGAGCAAATTACCTCCCTGCTGGCCAAGAGAAACCAGATCCTGAAAAACAGAGAAGAGAGCTGCAGACTGAGAAGCAGAGCCATCTGGGTGAAGGAATGGGATGACAATACCAAGTTCTACCACAAATTTGCAAATGGGAGGAAAGCTATAAATACTATTTGGCAGCTTTTAGATGAGTATGGAGAATCTGTGAACACCTTCCCTTGGCTGGAAACTATGGCCTTTTCCCATTTCTGTAACATTTATAAGTCACCACCAAATGCCACCCTAGGTGATATAATGAAGACAATCCAACTATTCCCAAGGTTTGTAGACCAAGATGAATGTGAAGATTTGACTAAAGGGGTTTCCCTGAAGGAACTGCAGGACACTCTCAAATGGTTCAAACGAGATAAAATCCCTAGCCCGGATGGCTGGACTGTGGAATTCTATCTGGCTTTTTTTGAAACCCTGTGGGGGACCTATTACAAGTTATAGAGGAATGCAGAACCTTTGGAAGAATGTATGAGGCCTTCAACACAACTTTTATCTCCCTTATTCCCAAATTGAACAATCCCACATATTTCAATGACTTTTTTCCCATATCCCTATGTAATTGTATATACAAGATCATCTCCAAGATTATAGAAAACCGTCTTCAGCCAATCTTATCCAACCATATCTCACTTGAACAATTTTCATTTTTGCATAATAGACAAATACATGAAGCGGTTGGCACAGCCTAAGAGATCCTACATTCTATCCAGACACTCAAATTGAAGGGCATGGTCCTAAAAGTTGACCTCTCAAAAGCCTTCGATAGAGTCAACTGGCTATACCTCAAAATGCTCTTAACACACCTAGGTTTCCCTTTTGAATTCATAAGATGGATTATGAGTTGTATCACTAATGTATCATACAACTTCCAAGTAAAAGGTGTGGCCTCACCTTTCTTCCATTCTGACAGAGGCCTCAGGAAAGGATGTCCATTGTCCCCTCTCCTCTTCTTACTCATCATGGAAGGTCTCAGTTTCTTGATAAAGGAAGAACATCGAAGAGGTAGGCTTAGGGAGATCTAAATCACTGAAGAATGCACATTAACAGACTTTCTCTTTGTGGACGATGTGTTACTTTTCCTAAATGGGAGTATAGGAGATGTGATTGCACTTCTCAATACATTCACCATATTCCAACCAGCCACTGGCATGATGGTTAACAATGGGAAATCCTCTATAACAGCTATAGGATGCACTCCATATGAGGTCCAGTATGTACTAAGAATATTCCCCTATAACCTATTGAATCTGGACGAGGGATTAAAATACCTGGGCTATTGATTAAAACCACATGGTTATAGGATTTCTGACAAGATCTGGCTCATAACCAAACTAGAGAAAACGCTAAACATCTTGTATTTGAAATATTTATCAAGAGAAGGAAGACTAGTACTCATAAAAGCAGTTTTGGAAGCAACTCCAGTCTATTGGATGTCTTTAGCATGGATTCCTAAAGGAATACTATCCAGAAACAAAATCCTATGCTGCAAGTTTTTATGGAGAGGAAACCAATCTGGTAGGATCTTTGCCTGGACAAATTAGGACTCTTTGGCACTCTCAAATAAGTGGGGAGGATGGGGTATAAAAAGACTAGACTCCTTCTCCACAACCATGGCAACTAAACTAGGATGGCAGCTAGTCTCGTCCTCTAGCTTGTGGACTAAAGTGGCCATATCTAAATACATAGCTCTATTAAATATTATGAAATGGATTTGACAACCTCAGTAGACACAAGCTAGAAAATCGATCATATGGAAAGTGGTCCTCCAGAATATGCCCCTTATCAAGGATGGTCTCACATGGAGAATATAGTTAGGAGAAGCTGTTAAAATAGGGATCGACCTATGGATTGGGTGTGGGAATGCTCAAAAACTCCCATAGGAGCTCAGAGCATACCTCACCTCCAAAGGAATCACACACATTAACCATATAGCAGACAACGACCGCTCTACATTTTTACAACAAGCTTGGAAATCTAGAAGGATGTTACAGATCCCTCGATAATGGCAGCAACTTTGGAAGGAATACACAAGGGCTCTTGCGGAATCTCATATCAGGATACAAGAAGGGGAGGATGAGCTTATCTAGGCTCTTGCAAAGCATGGGAAATACTCACCTAAGGAAGGATACATAACCCTTATAAACTCTCTGAAACCTCTACAGAGTGAACCTTGGTGGAGAAACATTTGGAAACTTAAAGCACCACCCAATTCCAGACTCCTCATGTGGACCATTCTGCATCATAAAATCCCAATAGGAGAAAACCTGACTAAAATATCATTTCATGGACCCTTCTAGTGGAGCCTCTGCAAAGCAGACAATGAGATTGGGAATCATCTCTTTCTTACTTGTCCATGCACAAGGGAGCTTTGGAATACTATCCACTCTCATATACCTTCCCTCCCTAGGTGGCAAGGCACAACTGTTCAGGAAGCTTGGGAGGGATGGTGGTCCAATGTATCTTCGGAAAGAGCAAAAAAATCCCCTTATTGACTAGCTGGGCCATTTGGATTGCCCGAAATAGAATCACTGTTATGAAACCAGCTCAAGAAAAGATAGAAAAGATAGATCAACGCCTTAGAATTCAGTCTCTTCTGGGGGCAAACTCCTTTACATTACATAAATGAACAATTCTTGGATGATACAAATGAAAAGACCTCCTTTCTATATATAGGAGTCTAAGGGGTCATAACATAATCAGAGCTGACATAACAATAATAATGTAAGGGGACAATAATAACAATAGTGGGCTTCTATGGGGCACAATAGTAACAATATGGGCACTGCATGGGTACATCCATATAATAAGTGGGTTGTACTAATAACAATAAGGGGTTACACTAGTAGTATAGGGGTCTAACAAATCAGGAGTAATGTAAAAGAGTATGCTCCCAGATGGAGACTTAACAACTCTGAGGCTTTGGTCATAATTCTCAGCACATAGGTGAATGATTTTAGGAAAGATATTCACAGAAGGCAAGAAGTAGATGGGGAGATTTGACTCCCAGATGCCATACATGTCACTGTTGTTTAAGTGGCTATTCCTCAGCTGGCAGAAGGTCTGCAAGTGGTTCCTCTCTCCCACAAAATCTTGAATGAGGAAATCACTGTCCACTAGAGGCATTGCTTCAAGCTCTTTGCTAGGTGTATTAATAGGAGCAACATCTAGAGTTGATGGAGTGGCCATGTTTAAACCTTCCTGGATTAATACTTGAGCTTAGGATTAGTTAAAAGGCTGAAGACTGCACACTGAAATTGTACTTGGGAGTGACTAGTTTTCAGAGTTTAAAAAGACTTTTTATAGGGTTGATGAACTGTGGGGCACTCTATGGAAAAAACTAGAATGTTTTGAGCTAAATAGTTGGGGTTTTGCAGAGGGAATTCTTGTAAGGGATTAATGCACAGTTTTATGCACTTGAGTTGGCAGGCTCAGGCTTTATAATCACTCTTTAACGGTGAAGTTTGCAGGAGTGCACGAGCTTTTCGAGTTTTGCTAGAGTAGGAGCTCAACCGGGGAATTAGGCAGTTTTTAAGTGGTTAATTGAATTGTGAGGAGCTTGCAGAGATTTTTTTGCAGGTAACTAGGAGAAAAATGGCAAAAACAGGGGTGAAATAGGTTGATTGCGGCCAAATACCTGGTTTTTGCAGCTCCGAGGGCGTTGAATAGGTACAATGGCAAGTAATCAACTTGAATTCAGCAGGTGGTGGCAGCTCGAACGGTTGAGTTGTGAGTTTGGCGGCAAATCGTCATAAAAGCATGCACAACGCTCCGAAATGAGTGGTGAAAATGACACAAGAACGGCTCTTTCGCGTGGTTTTATGCGAAATTAGGATGTTTTGATGCTTTTGACGCTTTTCGGCGATGACGTCAGCATGACATCATCGGTGGGTCCCAGGTACAACAAGGTGACGTGGCGGCTGATGTAGGTGGCAACATGGCAGTGACACGGTGGTGGGGAATGGATGCAACTGGATGATGTGGAGGCGATGTGGAGCAGTGGCGGGGAACATGGGTGCTGACATCATGGTGACATGGGTATGACGTCATAGGGCGGGGAGGCGGTTTCCGGTTTCCACGCACCACCTTTGGGTCCTGAGCGATATTAAGGGGGGGGGGGCTCCGAACAACCCGGGAGAGCGACGCGTGGCGGGGGTACGGCGGTGAAATCGCCAATCCCCTGGATGCTAAACTTCCGCCCATTCTCCTATGATATTGACTGCCCACCTTTGGATCGGGATCGCCAATGATCGAACGGCTGGCGGGGAATGTGATGTGACGGCGGTTTAAGACAGGGGACACGCCCAATTTAAATGATGAATTAAATAAAATGTGAGCAGGGTGTGTTTAGACTTAGGGTTAGCGGGGTATAATGTATGTGCATGTTTATATGTTTTATTTAAAAAACACTATAAACCCATGTGTTAGCGCGGGAGGGTAAAAAGGGGTTATGAGGGCAGAGACTATAGGATTTAATTTTTAACCAAAGTTTTTGATTAAAACCCATAGTCTAGGGTGGTGAAGGAGGGTTAATATTAGTCCCTGATGGATTAATATTCCCCAAGACATGACTGTATAGCTATATTGCTAGGGGGAGGGTATTTATAGATTTTTTTGGGATTTTTATATAGTTTTTTGTAGAATTTAGGGAAGGGGAATGCTTAGGGGGCTAAATAATACATTAGTTGTTAATATGACTTTGTGAGGTGAATATGTAGGGGAAAATGCTAAGCTTTAAGAAGTAAAACTTAGAGATAGAAAATGAGTGGAATTGAGAGTAATGATTTTTACACAAGAAATGTGGCTTCTTTTCCTTGAGTAAACTTCATAGTTTGACTTGGTACTTGTCATGGAGTGAAGTGAAACAGGACTTTTGGGCAGATCCCAAGGTCCTTGGGGAATGTTAATAAATGATGTTTGGGAAAAATGGGGAAATTAGTTATGCTTCCATTGTTATGTCATCAAACCTCTGCCATGGTGCCAATACCCTAAATGGAATGAGTCCTTCTTTGATAAGCCAAATGGTAATGACACCTTTACTTCTGAAACCTTAAACTACTTACCCCACCTAGCAATCCTAACATTTTTTCTTCATTTTAATTGGGTGCACTTGAATTAGCAGACCCTGATTGTCCTCTTTTTTCTCTTGACTGCCCTCCTATCTAAATCTACCCTTATTTCTTCCAAGGACCCAGATTAAGCAGTTGGGCTCCTTCATTTCTCTACCTAGCTAGTCATCTGCCAAGCTTGAGCTGTTTGGACAGGAATCATTCTCTATTCTACAACAAGCAATTTAAACATGGCATGGTCCAAATTAAACTGTTGGGCCATCCATCAAGTATGATTAGCAGCAGTATTTGCAGACTGTGATGCTGCCAAAAGATAGTAGTGGCATTTTGACTGGCCACTTTCCTGGTCTTTAATTTGGGGTTCATTTTAACTATTCTTTTGACCAATTGATTTTCTTGCCTTTTGATTATTCTTTTAAGGCATACCCTCTTTTCATTTTTTTAATTTTCCTAGTATGTATTGAAAATATGGAACCTATGCAACCTGCAATGATGAACATATTTAGCCCTTCCACTGTCAGTCATGAAAAATGAAACCTATTGGTATAGGAACCTAACAAAGTTGAGACCTCCAAAGTTGAAATGTCCAAATCTCAAGTGCCACAACCAATTTTCATCATTTGGTTCACTTTGGAAAGCCTCTTGCGTCACTGCTGCAATTACTTCTTTATTTTTCAAATCTGCTTTCATTTTGAGAGGGAACATCCTGTTCCTTGTCATCTTCACTTCAGCAATACATCATTTTATGGGTGCTCTATCCATGATGGTGCATACATCATTTTCAAAGAAAACATTGTAACCCTTTTGAACAAGTTGTCCAATACTTAGGAGGTTACATTTCATTCCAGAGACATAATAGACATCTGCTACAGTTTTTTTTTCACCTTTATTTGTTAAGATATTTACTTCTCCTTTTCCCATAATAGAAACTTTACTATCAGTCCCAAGTGTGACTTGTGACTTCACACTTTGATCTAACTTAGAAAACAGGGCTATGTTCCCTGTCATATGATTACTGCAACTGGAGTCTAGAAACCATATATCATCACTCTTTCTTTCAACTATATTACAGGCTAACAACAAATTATCTTGGCTGATATTTTCTCTAGTGAAATTTGCACTAGATCTATTATTCATATCATGCTGCTTCTTCCTACATTCATTTGCATAATGCCCATATTTTTTACAACAATAACATTGGACATTGGATTTTTCATACCTTTGTCCTTGAGCATGATGTTGTCCACTTTGTTGGCTACTGCCTTGGCCTTAGTTTTGATTTGGATTGCTGCCTCTTCCTTGAGTATTTGCTGGACTATTTCTTCCATATTTGTTTTGGCTTCTGCCTCTGCCTCTCTTGTTTTCTCTACCTTGGCCTCTTCCTCTTCCAAAGGACATCTGGGTCTTGAAGGTATGTTCTAGAGATAAGTTTTCATTTCTACTTAATCTCTGCTTATGTGTTATCAGTGATACATGTAGTTCATCAACTAAGAAGTTTGTGAGATCCTTTGTCTCTTCTATGGTGGTGACAATCACATCAAACTTTGAGGGTAGGACCCTCAATAGTTTCTCCACAATTCTCCTCCCATCAAGAATCTCTCTATGAGACCTTATCTGTGTGACCAGACCAATCACTTGTATGAATAATGAGTCAATATTATATGACTACTTCATGCATAGATTTTCAAAATCTCTCCTTAGCAAGTGTAGTTTTGCTGTCTTCACTTTCTCCATGCCTTCGTAGGCTATCTTGAGAGTTTGCCATGCTTCTTTGGATGTCTTGGTTGCTGCTATCCTTGGAAACACACTCTCATGTACTGCTTGATATAAGAAGATGAGGGCTTTAGAATCCTTCTTCTTATTTCTCTTCAATAGATCTTTCTTTGCCTGAGTTAAATTATTAAACTCATTTTCATCTGCTGGTTCTTCAAAACCATCATCAACAAATTCCCATAAATCTTGTGAGGCAAGCAGGGCTCTCATGGTTATTGCCCAATAGCCATAGTTTTTTCCATTAAATAGTGGGAGCTGAGTATTACAAATACCCATGCTAGTGTTGGTGTTGGAGCCAGCTATTCTTTCACACTTAACTATACTTCAAATACTTGACTATGTATTTAAAAATCACTGAGTATCTTCAACAGCAACACAAAAAACTTGAGAAATACCTTGGATTTTTTTGAGTGAGTCTTCACTCTGCTGGAGAAGCTTTTGCAGCAAGAAATCCTTCCTTCAGCTTCTTTAACACCTTCAAAGAGCCTGGACAAGCTCTGATATCATGTTAGAAATTTCTGATGATTTCAAACAAAATTTTGAACAGAGAAAATGCTCTATTTTTGCACAGGGAAGCAAAAAAAATTGTTTGCTAGAGAACATAGTTTTACCACACACATAAAGGATTTCTATTCATTAATAAAACTGTTGATACAATATTCTTCCTCTCACAAAGGGATTTCAAAAACACTGCTTTAGATGCACAAAGAAAAATTACTCTGTCTCATAAAAATTAACTGCTCTGTTCCTTCATTCTTTACACTGATGTGTAAAAATTTCTTCAATACATATTCCCTGCTGCATATTCCATTACAAAAAAAACATTCAATCTACTTACATTCGCACTGTTGTGCTTCTCCTTCTTGCTATCGCGCTGCTGCACCTCACTCACATTTTAACAACAGAAAACAAAAAAAACATAACATAACTTTTGTTTGACTTGTGCACTAAAACAAAAACAACTCCCGTGCATAAAAATAAATTCTACCAACATTTACTGACCGAAATGAATTATATTAATTACATAGCATGGCGGTAATTTAATTTCACATCCTTCACCTCTTTTTAGTCAACCTTGCATACGGTCTTTTCAGTCATATGGAGGTCCAACAAAAAACATGTGTAGTTTCTCTCTTAACTGTAGATCTTGCCCATTTTAATCGGACAGTTGTGGTGAATATCGCAAGGCCTCTTCTTACCGACCTTTACCTTCTAGGGAATGGTGGTTTTGGAAAGTCAACTAAGGACACGCGTCAGCTGATCAGTGTGATTGCTACCCCCTCGAAAAATACCGCTAGGCAGTGTGGGGAAGTCTACTTGGTTTTCAGAATTAAATGCAGGCAGGTGAAATTACATTTTCAACAAATAATAATAATAATAATGGGCATTACAGTTACAACATTCTGCAAAACGTCACAGTGAAATTCGCCGAATTGTTGAAACTTTTTTCTTATTTCTGTTTTGATTCGCTGATCATGATCTTATAACCCCTGGATTGGATTGGGCAAGCTCAACAAGAGCGTCACCATAATGCAGCATTGAGGAATGACAACGACAAACTTCAAAGCGAGAACCAGTCACTTCGAGATGCAATCATGAATTCTACGTGTTACAAGTGCGGACGATTTGTCAAGTAACAATTGCACCATGATAACAACTGATTAAAAAACGAGGTTGCTCTCTGCTACCCCTCAAACTTAATTTAGCTTTGAGATATTAATTTAGTAAGGATTTCTAGTAACTACTACTATACTATTGAATGCCCATGTTGTTGGTTTTGGTTTAGCAGGCTCTACTGGTTTCTGAACATCCCCATTTGATATTAATTGAAACATTCTATGAAAGATGGAATTATAAAAATCATTACACTATCTTGGTGGGTTATGCACTATTTTGGTGTATGTGACCATTTTCTTTTTTTGATTTTGTTTGTACGGGTTGTGTAGATTGGCAGGCTCCAGTATTTCAGCAATAATGTTGCAACTCCTGGGACTCCCTTCTTTA
>APFE031205222.1:0-25006 GCA_000404065.3 Pinus taeda
TACATCACAAAATAGGTTTCACAAGAAAAGATAGAAGAGGGCTGATAGAACATGTAACTCCTCTAAACTTGGCATCACCATATCTTGAAACTAGTATGTTTAAGTTATCACCAATAATCACTTTCTCACCTTTGTGTTGATTATCAATAATCAAAGAGGGAACTTTGTTGCTTGGTCATATGAAGTCCAAAGTCAACAATCCATTCATGTTAAGTCAAGGAGGACCAATATCCAAAGTGCAAAGCCAAATGTGCAGTATAAGATGAGTCTGGAAAGTTCAACAACACCTTCATAGAATCATAGACCCAAGAGAACATAAGAAAAAAAACCTCGAAAAAGAGTAGTTGACCTTGAAAGAGGGCATAAACCCTAGGAAACCCTAAAAAGGAAGCATTGTCCATGAAGAGTTTTAAACTCTTAAGGAAAACCCTAGAAAATGAGTGATCCAAGAAACCCTAGTTTTGCAATCACAAAGTAATTTTGAGAATGCCACTAGCCAAAATTCTTTGGATCAACGGTTGAACTGAGTGATGTTCACACCTACACTAATACCATGTTGAGATTCACAAGTAATAGCAAGAAAATTGAACAAAACTAAAACAAATTCTGCAAAAATAACCAAGAACAAGTGCACGACTCTCATTAAGTAACATGACACGCTAAAGTAGACCTGTTGACCACTAGTCAACGACCTCATAACAGTACACTCATTTTTTCGCAAAAGGGGTCTATCATGTTCAAGTGTTCGCATCATTCAGATTTCATCATTAGTCAGCAGTTTGTTAAATATGTAAACCCATTTTGCATTGTTATAATGTAAATGATCTTAGTAAACCATCATGTATGTAACAACCTAGTTAAGCATAGTATTTTGGTGACGATTTTTATCCTATAAGTTTTTCATATCACTTATTCATCTATGTATCTAGACACAAATGATCGGCAGAGTTTTCCCTCTAACCTCACCACAAAGCTAGGGTTGATTTTGTCATCAAGATATTAAGTGAGTCCTAGTGTATTTTATCGAGTTCTTGTAAAAGTAATTTGGTAATAATCCTAGCTAATTGGCTAGATTATTTTATTACAAATTACTTGGTCTTCTGGATCATATTTTGAGTCGCAGAATTGGGTAGATATTTGAGGGTCTAAAATGTAAAATCTTCCTATAAAAAATATTTAGTGCATGGTTCCTCATAATTAGACACGATGGCTAAATATCAAAGGGTTGGAAAAATTATTAATCCCCTCATAACCCAATTAATTAAATTTTTTGGCAAGATTAAATTAAAATCCTAAGCCAAAAATTTAATTAATTGTGTCCTAGATAAAATTAAATTCTCCAACCAACTCTCAACATATATTTTCTGAAGAACGTACATCATACTAACTTCAAAATTTATCTAAAGATTAATTTTTTTAATCATAATAGTCCAATCAAGGACTCAAACAAAATAACATCATATATATAAAAGTATTTCATCATCATAAGTTATAAACTTACATGTAGCAAAACAAATAAAACTAGCAGCTAGCTATCTGAGACCAGTGGCCTCTCCCTAGCAACTATCTTCTTGTCTTGTTCAGCAAT
This sequence comes from Pinus taeda, assembly GCA_000404065.3. Lineage (NCBI taxonomy): Eukaryota > Viridiplantae > Streptophyta > Pinopsida > Pinales > Pinaceae > Pinus > Pinus taeda. The sequence goes on from APFE031205222.1 coordinate 1,589, forward strand.
TGCTTCAAGAGCTTTTTGTATAACCTTCGCACTAGAAGCCATACAAGGCATTATATCTGCATCATGTGTAGGGTGTCTAGCCAGGTGGTATTTAAATCACGTAACCCCTTCTGACATCTTGGTCACACAATTTGCATGATATATATGCCCGATTTACCCCACCAACAAGCTCCCCATACTCCCAAAATGGGTCCAAGGCTTTTGGCATATTTGACATTTGTAGTGAACTAATTCAAACCTAGGGCACAAAAAAAAACAAAAACAAAAACAAGAAATTGGCATTAAAACCCCCAACACAAAAAATAAAAAGTAATAACCACCTCATTTAAAAAATTAAAAAACTACTACATTATTTGCATTTTGCAATGTGAATGAAAAATGGCAATAAGAGGGTGCATAAGAGAGTTGAAAAGAAAATGAAGCTTGCTGTCCAAACATGGAGAAAACCTTTGCATTGGCTCATGGGCATGAAAATCATACCAAATGGAAAAAAACAAAGAAACAAAATGTTGGTAGGCAAAGAGGCAAGCAAGCATAACCCTAAATCTATGAAAAAATCATTAACATAGGGGTTTTTAAGAACATACCTGTTAATGCAAGAAATGAAGTTTGTCTCACTATTCTTCAATCTTTGATCCACAAAAAATCTTAGTTGATGGTGATAATCGTTGTTTGATCCGCAATCCCTCCTTGACAACCACCACAAAACTCTTCCCCTTCCTTCTCCAACACTCAGAAATAGAAATGAAGAAAAAATAGACGAATTTCCCTTTTTCTAGCCGCGGCTTAACCTGCCCAGCGATATTTTCTATCGTCTTGCGATATTTTGCTGAGATATCGGCAATATCTCGGAAATATCGCGATACTTTTGAGAGCCAAAATATTGCAATATTTTCTCGGCGATATTTTCAATTATCGGCAATATCTCGCCGATATTATCATCACTGCTTCTGAGATCTAAAAGATCTGTAAATTATTCGTATAGATTTGTAAATTATTTGTATAGGTTTGTGATTTACTTGTGTAGATCTGAAGTTTTGTAACATAATTTTGAATTCTAACACTTGGGTTTTTTGAGATTTTTTATGTTTTGTACACATTGGTTTTTGGGTATTTTGTTATCTATTTGTGCAATAATAGATCTGACAAATCAGCCAAGAAAATCTTCATATCTGAGCCAAATCTAAACCCTGGAGAGTAAGATCTGGGCTCAAAGATTGTTTGCAGGAATAGATCTGAGGAATCAGCCAAGGAAATCTTCAGATCTGAGATTTTTCAAGGAGATCTGGGAGTTTTGAGACAAACCTAAGCCTTGGAGGGCGAGATCTTGTCCCAAATATTGTTTGCAAGACTGAAAACTGAATTTTTTCTATTTAAAGGAATAAGATTGGGGTTTGAAAATTTTGTGAACCATTAGGCAAATTTTTTTAAGGCCCCAGAGGCCTAACGCTAACTTTTATCCTCAGATCTACCTCCTCCAAAGATGAATGCAAGCCCATTTTTGGCCTTTTTTTCTTGTTGTCTAGACTTGAACGAAATCTTGATCATTGTGCGGATAGAATTTGATTTTTCTGAGTGATACATCCTCAGATTTTACAGAGATATTTGGGTTGTTCATCACTGAAGATTCTGGCAAAGACTTCTAGGCCTTGGGCCTCAAGTTTCATTTCTTAACCCTTATCCATTCACTGCCTAATTAATTAAGCTAATCACATCTAAAGCAGTGACATTAAGCTCATATTTCACTTGGACATTTAATTAATTAATCTTATCACAATTTTTTTACTATCATAAGAATTTTCAGAGGGTTTATATATCTAAATTGCAGTAGGCATTATCTTTTATTGTCATAAGTTTACTTACTGCGCTTCTAAACTCTGATTTAAATTCTTAACTGCGGTCATAAAAATTTAATTTCTGATGTCTAAACTTAGCAGTGATATAATTGTAATTTATGGGTTTGCTAAAGGCATTGGGTACAGAGGTATTTCACTCTTTGTTTTCATAAATTTATTTGCTGCTCTCACAAGCTTTTAATTTCACTGTTGTCCTAATTAATGCACCACTGTTGCAACATTTACTTTCTGCCTTAACTGACTTCATAGAAAGGGCTACATTTAAATGGTATAGGATTGTTCTGAGCATATTTGTCAATACTGCAGTCATACATTTGCTATAGTTACTCATAAAATTTGAGCATTCTCGGATTGATATAACTTGCAAATTTTAGGTGACTGTCTTATTGTTTGGAAAGGCTTCATATGGTCCGATCTTAGCATAAGAATCCTATCATAAAAATTTCTGACTTCATTTAACATTTACCTATTGCTTTCTCACTGATTTAATTTGCGGCATCCATTTGTTTAATAGCAGTAGTAAAATCTCAGGCTAAATACCTTAAAAATTCCTAACAAGTCACCTAATAAACTTATGAGTTATTTGCAGCGGCATGTAATTTCTGTTTGGCTGTCTTTATGAAAGTTTAATGATGTCATAATGTTTTCTAAGGTCTGATCATAATTGACAGTGGCATCACAACAAAGGGTCTTAGGCTCATCGAGAATTGGTTTCCCCTTGCATATGGTTCACTGTTGTGTTGGCAAGGAGATTGGTTTTGAGCTGACCTCTAGTTTCTCATTTGTTGCTTCATTGATCTCATATGTTGCATTCTGAAAGTATTCTCAATAAATGAATTACAAGTAAATTTGACAATTTGGTTCATTGTTTTCACAAGAAATCTACTATTGTTTTCACAATTAGCTCACTATTATTTGTTTCATGGTTGCATATGCTCAGCGTTGGTTTCCAACTGTTTCAAGAATAACATATTTGTCGTGGGAAGTTAATCACTCTTTAAAGCACATAAGCTTGAGTATTGGTAGCATCTAAGTCTCTTTGGGAATATTGATTTAGTATCTTGTCAATTCATCTAAGTCACACTGCTTCTCTTTCAGATTGGCACTGAAAACTTAATAAACAAAGTGCTTTCATATCATTTGGCAAATCGATAAATCTACTTTGGCATTTGAGCTTCTAATTACTTTAATCTAATTGAATACTACTGGCATAAAGTATTTTGATAATTTTGCATTAATAATCATTGAATAATTGCATATTGTGGGGATCTACTTGGCACTTGGTACCTTGGCAATTTTTCTTGCGGTGAAGTTTGTGATCTCATTAATAAGTACTTGTCGTCATAATCAAATACTAATCAACATTAAGTACTTGAAATTATTAAGCAATCTTGCTTCATTAATCACTCAACTTCTAATTCCACCTTGCATTTGCATATTAAGTTAGCCTTGCATATTAAAATTTACTTCCAAGCATAAGCTTGGTCGATAGAGAGATAGTTACCATCCATCATTGCTTGAGAAGCTTAGTTTTAACAGTATTTAAAACGATGACCTTGTAGTCGTCAAAGCCACAACTCTCTACAGCGTCGGAGGCACCAGGTATGTTAGATTTTCAGGAGAGGTGTTGTTCATCACACCTTAGTCTGCTTCACCTTATCTTCTCTCTGCCACTTACTACGAAATCAAGCTCAATATAGAAAGGATCGAAGGGTTAAAACTTAGATAGGCATTTAACTAAAATTAACCAAGATTCTTGCATCTCACATTAGTTTTAGAATCTGCATTTCATATAAGATAGTTATTTATCCAAGAAGCAGTTGCTCATCAATTACTTGGTCCTAAACTTTCTAGCAAGATAGTTGACTCCATAAGGCACTGGTATCGATTGTTTAAATCTAATCAAATCATAAAGTCTTGCTAAATCTAAAACAACTATTTGGTCGCTTGATTGTATCTCCCAAACTGGTTGGTTCCCAGCTAGTTCTTCGTTCCATTTCCGTAGGGTCTACCCCCCTTATCCTGTTGTTAGGAGACAACTTAAACGGAGAGATTGGGGATCAAGGTGACAACCCCGGATCTGAGTCGTTGTCGTAGTGCCTAGACATTTTGTGCGACAACGAGACATACATCTCACATGTCCACAAGTTGAACATTTCCAAACACATGGCATTCGTCTTTCATGTGTCCAACACCCTACCCTAACGTGTTTAGACGTGTCAAAGGACTAGAGCACCAAAAGAAATCAAAAAAATTTACAAAATTCAGAAAACATATCCTAACATGTCAATAGATGTGTTCCCATCTATGTGTGATGTTCTATTTTTTAAACATTCAAAAAATTGCATCTTTATGTCTATATTTTATTTTTTGTAATTATAATTTTTAATACGTGTGTGTGCGAGCCATGGCTATCCATATGTATGTATGAATTTATGTATGTGTGTATTTTATGGAGACACACATACATATGTTATAAAATACAATTACAGAATATATATGTGTGTGTGTGTGTATGTCAGAAAGATAGTTTTGGGGGTCTAGACGCAAATGTTGAACATTGAAATCCCTATGTCCACAAGTCTAACTTTCATGTGATCTAGGCTAGGATTCTGAAAACGCTACCCCCGACTCCCATAAATGTCGTTCAGCATTTCGGATACAGAAATGCATACGAAATGGCTTGCAAACGGCATGGAAACGTTTCCACCACGTTTCACTTTTTTGGAAACGGCCAGCGTGAGGTCGCAAACATTTCAAAGGAGTTTCACGAAAATTTGATCCGTTTCCAAAAAATATGGATATGTTTCTAAGTTTAAAGGTTCCCAAGTTTCCAATGTTCTAAGCACTTTACTACAAGAAAAAATTTCGGGTTTCTTTGTCCAAAGCATGTAAATCCAGTTGAATTCTTTGTAGACCTTATATCCACTGATTACAGCTCATCTAAAAGTGAACATTTATATTGAAAAAGGATTCAGGACATGATAGAGGTATTTGCCAACAACTTTTCAACAATGTGAGAGCTAAAGGATGGAAACCTGGTATTTGGAATGGAAACTCGTAAGGTATCTATGAAATGAAGAAGGCAAGTTGTTATTCGCAAAGTTGTTTGGCGGAAGTAGTTTCTTTGCATTAGGTTAAATTTCTCAGCATTTCTTTAATAGTATCATACTTCACAATACTTAATTGCTTAAATTGTGGCATCTTGATTCTTGGTCATATGATTGTAGGTTGTGAATAAATAAATCTGGCTTCTTCTTTCTATGAATTTCAAAGCATCTCTTGTTGCCGCTACTGAAGAAAGCTCCACGTAACTGATCCCCCAACACTACGCATGAACTAAAGTCTAACTCACGAATTTACATCATGCTAGGGGAAATGCGACCTTCCACACTATATTTTCAACACTCCCTCTTAGTGAGGAAGTGATTCCCTACAACTCCCAACTTATCTCTGAAATAAACAAAACTACCACTTGCCAATGCTTGGGTCAAGATATTTGTTGTTTGTTCCTCTATTGGAACATAAGGTAGCTCCATTATCCCTTTCAGCACACAATCCCTAATATGTTCATACCTAATCTCAATATGCTTGGAGCGATCCATGAACTTGGAGAAGACCTCCTCCTTCCTCATGAAGAAGATCAATGTCTTCTGGAAATAATCATCTATGAAAGTAACATAACACCTATGTTTCATAAGTGATGGAGAAGAGAAGGGCTCGCATACATCTGAATGTACCAGATCCAAAATCCCTTTGGCTCTGTTATCTCAGCCTTGGAAAGATGACTTCGCATACTTGCCAAGTGTGCACCCCTTGCACACACCATTCTTGTCAAGACTATCCTATGGTAGCCCTATGGCTATCTGCTGAAGGATCTTCAATGCCTCATGATGCAAGTGTCCCATGCGCCTATGCCAAAGTTCTCCATCCCTACTCTGCACACCTCCTTCCTTGTTGCTCAAGGTTGTGCATGTTTCAACCTACAACCTATAGAGATTCTTCATCCTCACACCTATCTACTCACTGATCCAAAGGCTATATGCTTGAGGTAAGCCTTACCTTTGTTGAAGATGACATCTTAACCCTTGTCCTCTACAATTACCACAGAAACAAGGTTTTTCTTCAAGCCTGGAACATAGAGAACATCTTTGATATGGAGAGAGCTCCCAAACTCCCTCTCAAAGCTAACAAGACCAACTCCCATAGTTGCATACTTAACATCATCTCATAGTGCAATATGAAATTGCATGTTCTTCTCCTCCAGCAACCTGAAATACTCCTTGTTCCCATTCATATGGAAGGATGCTCCTGAATCAATATACCATACGTTATTGCCTATTGAGCTTTCCATGCCAGCTATTAATGAGAAATCTTTCTCAAACTGAGAAGAAAACCCATCTACCTTAGTTGTCACAACCACATGATCCTTACTGGACCCCTTGTTCATGTTAGGGCACTTAGTGGCATAGTGCCTGAACTCATGGCAATGGAAGCACTTTATCTTGCTCAGATCCTTCTTCTTCTCGCCCTTCTGACTAGTATCAGCCTTGCCTTTGCCTTTCTTGCGCTTGGCTCTACAATCTTTGTCTATCAGGGCAAAGTTCTCCTCATCCTCTATCGAAGCTTCTCTATCAGTTCTAGTGCCTCTCTAGATCTCTTCTTGAACGAAATGACTCCATAACCTTTCCTGATTGGGAATATTCTCTTTGTTGCATACTACATCCTAGAAACTATACCAAGACTTATGGAGTCCCAAAAGCGCAAGTATCACAAGGTCTTTTTCTACTACTGTCTCGCCCACACCACCTAGGTCAACCTGAACCTAAGTGAACTTTAAAAGATATGTGATGATGGGCTCTCCTTTGCTCATCTAGATACTTCTTACCTTCTCTTTGAGAGCATGCTTCTTGGCATCACTAGAACCCTTATACAAATCGAAGATGGCTTTAAACATCTTATATGTTGTCTTCTTCTCATGGGGTTGAGGGATAATATGGTCTCTGATACCCTCAAGAATGGTCCTCCTAGCCTTGGTGTCATTCTTGTTATGTTGGATCAACTATTGGGCATTTGTAAGTGGCACTATTTCTTGCTTCACAAATTTTAGCACCCCATTATCTTCTAACACCGCATATATCCTCTCCTTTCATTCACAAAAATTTGAGGCTCCCTCTAAACAGTGATTTGCCCTTGGAAGGTCATACTTCTATCCAAAGAATTGCTCTTCAAAACTTTGATCTGCACTCTTCATTGATTGATCAACTCGGTGTCGATCTTTATACTAATTTGTGCTCTGATACCATGTTAATTTACCATGAAATTATGCAACTACTTAGATAAATAATTGAAAATTGAAATATACAGTACTTTCACTAAGATACGGAATTTCCAAACTTAGAAGCAACGGAATAAAACCACAAAAATAAAAACACATCACACAATATACACTTATTTTTCTCAGGAAACCCAACATCGAAAAACTTGTTTTCTTTGTTTTAGTACTTTATTGATTGAGCCTGAGCAACTGAATCTCTTATAAGGCAATCTATCTCTCTGAGAACACACATGTTCTTTTGTTAAAACTAGCTTGGACTCACCCTACAAACCCTTGATCCTTGCTTCTAATCCTTTGCGCACTTCCTAGCTTTATTTCCTTGTGCACTAGACTCCAATTTTTGTGTGCACTTGGCCTCCTAGTTTGTAGTGCAAATATCCTCCTCAAACTCGTGCGCTCTTTCTCCTCAAGGATACACACACCACAAGCAAGGATGATCTTACAAACCATATGTGAATTATGTGCCTTTGTCCTCCTCTTTATAGATTTGATCTATGCCAAATTGGGCTAGTTCAAATTTAGAACTCAAGTAGTTGATTGGCAAGTTAACTGAGAGTGAACCCTATCACTCCAATCATCACCGGAGCCATAGCTCATCCTTCCTTCAATCAATCATTGAAGTCCCAACTCATTCTAAATTGAACTCATTTGATCCATGCCAAATTGGGCTAGTTCAAATTTAGAACTCGAGTCGCTGATTGGCAAGTTAACTGAGAGTGAACCCTATCTCTCTAATCATCACTGGAGTCATAACTCATCCTTCCTTCAATCAATCACTAAAGTCCCAACTCATTCTAAATTGAACTCGTAACTACCACTCAATCTTGTGTCAAACTGAAGAAAGCTCCACATAACTGATGCTCCAACACTATGCGTGAACTGAAGTCTAACTCATGAATTTGCATCACGCTAAGAGAAAGACAAACTCATGGTCTTTTTGGCTAAGGCACAAGCCAGAATACCTTCCATGCTACATTTTTCAACAAATGCAAACCATATTTTGGCAACATCCATTTTTCTTATTCTCAATAGTTTATCCATGGCTATGGGCTAGTAGAATCACACTTTTCTTATGATTGCAAAATCAAGGTTGCAAACTGAACATCTTACTCATTTTTAGCAACTGCTCTTAGGCTGTTGGTAACATCACTTTTCCTGTCATTGCAAAACTAGATTTCAAGCCATCTTACAACAAATTTAAAGAATTTTTGGCTAGCAGCATTGCTCTATGTTAATTTTCCACTATTCTTATGTGAGTACAATAACTTAGCCCAATTCTTTCTCCGATTAGTAATCACTTATAGACAAATTTAATCTTCTAATCACAATGAGCAATTGTAGATAGAATAGTAAATTCAATATGCAATAGAAGACAACCAGGATCAATGACAAGAGACACAAGATTTGGTCAAAGTCCAAGGAAAAACCCCACAAGGGGGAAAACCCTTTCAAAATTCTTCTATTAGATTGTCATCAAGCGTTCAACAGAAAGATACAATATTCCAATTCAACAATAATGAGTCAAAGGTCAACATCTTTGAATATCCAACAATTCTCTAACCAATATCCAAGAGATGAGCCCAAAAGTCAAACATAGTCAACAAGTCGAATCTACAATTTATGTCAAAGTCAACAAGTAAAAACTCGGCCTCTTTTGTTGGTCAAATTCAAGTCAAAATAGTCCCAAAAGGCGCCCCCAAAATTGGTCAAAGTCAAAATCAACTTTGCGATCAAGTGGCAACTTCAGATCTACAGTCAACCAAGGCCAAAGCGCCCACAAAACTTTGCTCTCCCTTGCAAAGAATTCGACCTCCAAAACAAATGCAAAATCCCAAGTCAAACTAATCCCAAACTCCCAAAAGTCAACATTGGTCAATGTAGCCTCTCTCATCCTCGCACGTGTGAACCCACCCTTGTAATTTCAAAAGTGTACGAACCAATAGAAGAGAAAAATATGTATGTGATATGATATCCAAATGAAGTGTGCTTCATGCATATTTATATGAGACTTTGGAGACCCAATTATGACTTTCGGTCGACTTGTACTTTTGTGTTCTTGTGGGTTTCTCATTAAAAAATAACGTTTTTCCTCGACCAAATTAAATTCTTCTAAGGGAAAAGAGGGTCTTCTTTAGATCAGGAAGGTTGTCCAAAGGAGCGAATATGTCCTTGAGCTACAAAATTAACACTCTAAGAGCTACAAACTAAGGTTTTTACATCAATGCTTTTCTAAGTTTTCACATGGTATTTTCTAGGGTTTAAACTAGTGTTCCACGAAGACATGTCCCCAGGGTTGGGTGCACACACCCCTTGCACCCAGGACAAGGGGACGTCTGGGGAAACATTTCCACACATCCCCCTTTTGGGGAGACGAGGGGAGACGCAGGGGGGGATGTCTGGGGAAACGTTTCCCCACATCCCCCTTTTGGGGAGACAAGGGGAGACACAGGGGGGACGTTTCCCCACTGTGGGGAACGTGATTCCCCAAAAAGGGGGATCCCCTCTAAAAAGGGTTATTTGTCCCCCCTTAAATTTGCTTGTAAACAATGATTTATGATAGGGGAAACCTAGTATTTGACTATATTGCCCTACTAATGCTATCCAATTCATGGTAATGTTAAATTCTTAAAGTTAAAACAATGAAAAAGAAAGATAAAGGAGAATGTCTCCATGAAATGACTCGGAATGTTTGAGAGTGGTTCTGACCTCATTGGATTTCATATGGACAAAGTAGAATATTAGATCTCACTCAAAAACTAGTAGACTCAACAGCTTTTCAGGAATTCAAGATTCGATGGATTGCAATGTTTCCATTGCATTTTCTCATGTACAAGTATATGGAATTAGTATTTAATCAAGAGCACCAAGCCCTTTGTGTACTTTAGAGTGATGATGCTCGTCTTTGGAGGGCATTTAGACTTTTCTATAGACTTGAATACAATACATTGTGCTCAAGAAGAGCTCTTTATTCATGACTTTGACTCTTTGACCTTTAAATAGAAATCTTAAAGCTCTCAATCGGAGCCATCTACCTCTTTCTCATGAAGCCCATGCAGCAAGGCATAATAACAAATTCATTTTCTTGTTTAAAAATCATAATTGCAATGTCATGAAGACCGAACCTAGTTACACTTTATTCAACAACATGGAGAATGTGGTGTCCACCATCACTCCCTCTCAACCAGGAAGACATGACCACAAGCCTTAGCTTGTCTCATTCAGTAGCTACTAGTTCTTCCATTTTTATTTTTATAGTGGAAACAATTAGTTAGGGTTTCTATTCCTAGGGTTTCCTAGCTCAAGCCTTTGCTAGGTTTTACAAACCCCTAGATGCCAATGTCCTCAAGACCTATTAATTGCAAAGTTCTACAACCACACTAGAGACTTAGTTGAAAAAACCTTAGATTCTTCAAGGTCTTCAAGATTTGCCATATTAGAAATTGTAAATTCTACACGCATGCAAGTGGATTAGTTGCTAACCCCTATATACACTATTGACGAGCCTTTTATTTCATTTCTTGATTAGAAGGCATAGACTTCATATGCAATCTATTGTGCTAACATATCAAACATTCTCTCTAATCTATATTTATGCAAACTCTTTTACTAAAATGTTTATTACCAAGACTTTGTTGATATAATCGACTTAAAATACACACACAAATTATCCATACATTTACAATCTTACCTTATCTCTTCTTTGCAAAGATCTGGTCCTTTTCAATTGTCAAGTGCCAACATTCTTCAACAAAAGTGCCTTGACTCCTTCAACCTCAGAAATTTTGTTAAGTTGCATGCTTTGTCTTGGTTCCATTCAAACGTTTCCCTTCAAACAAGTCAGCTTTACTGATTTGGTTAGTCCTTTTACTACATATAGTTAGGAAGTTATGATTGCTTCGTACTATTGTGCCTCACAAATGTGCTCCAAATATTTCAGATTCTAGATTCAATCCCTTCCACCATATCAAAGTGATCTTTCAATTATAGTTTTGTCCTCCATGAAGGTGTGTAACAAGGTCAACTTCAGCATCAATTGTGAGTCTTACTTTTGTTCTTGTACTAAACTTCTAAGGCAAACTTTCAGGCCTCCAAATTCGCATTATTTGAGTATGCTTCGAATACTTCAAAGGAGTGTTGCCATCGAGAATGATATAGATTATATTATATGTGAAAGAGCTCGAATATTTTGTAATTTAATATCATCATAAATATTAATTCTTATAGCTCACATTTCGAGTGCATAGATAATATGCTTTCTTGTTCAGCTTCGATTTTTCTGGTATTGCTCATATTGTTTGTTCACTTCCGAAGTTCCACAAAGTACAACTCATGTGATGAGCATAACTTCAGGCCTCCAAATTCGCATTATTTGAGTATGTTTTGAGTACTTCAAAGGAGTGTTGCCATCGAGAATGATATAGATTATGTTATATGTGAAAGAGCTCAAATATTTTGTAATTTAATATCATCATGAATACTAATTCTTATAGCTCACATTTCCAGTGCATAGATAATATTCTTTCTTGTTCAGCTTCGAATTTTCTGATATTGCTCATATTGTTTGTTCACTTCAAGAGTTCCACAAAGTACAACTCATGTTATGAGCATTCATGACATACTTCTATCCTTTATACAAATTTCGTCCTTGAATATGCCTTCAATCCAAACCTTGTGTGTTAGAGATGTTGCAATCGGATTTTCTTCATACAAATCATAAAGATCAATCCTAGAGGGATTCAGTTTTCAATATCAAGTCCACTCGAATATTCCAAAGGCATGTTGTAACAGGATCGAATGTAAGAAGACGAGTTACTATAGTAATTATTGCCATAGAGAACGAGCTTATTCATAGAGATGGTTAGTTATATCATGGAGGTATAGGTGCCAAGAGAAGAGCTTCGCATTACTTCCCTTCTTTATGTATAGGAGTACGGTTGCTTCACATTTCGCACATAGATATTGTCATGGAGTAGCGTCCCTCAGAACCTCAGTTATATCAGTTTTTTTTAACCACATGGTGAATCGGTAACTACTAGGCCTAATCTATGGGAGACCCAGGATCAAACCACATAGCTGCCACTATAACACCAAGAGCATAACCAACCACCTGCAAGTCGGGTATACTAAGTTCCTATGATTTTAGGAAGAGTAGACTCACGGGAAAGGGGAATCTGCCCCTCTAGCCGCCACTCAAATGAGATTTGAACTTCGGTCTCCACGGGCTTTGCCCATGTGACTTACCGTCAAACCACACATCACTGTATAGAACCTCAGTGATATTAGTTGCTAGACAGTCTAGGATCTTCTTTAGGGTAAGAACAAACTAGTATAGAAGCCTCAAACTTGCAGCATAGATTCTTTCCTCAAAGAATGTTTTTTTTCACTATCATTAAGTATTTGGACCTCTTGATTGTTAGGTACCATAACCTTAGACTTTTATAAATCTCTAGTTCGAATCTCCAAGTCTATCTAGGGTTACCGCAAGATCTTCATATGTCAATGTTTCAAAGATCATATCTTTCACAGAGTGATGACCTTAAGATGATACATGTCTAAAATATCTCAAAGTACTTCGCTTTCGAATGCTTCAATAATAACTTGGTCTTTAATACAAATGGATGTCATAGGTTAATACAAGACTGATCAAACCTTTTTCTTTAGCTTGGGTTCCAAACAAAGAGTATATGTTGGATTTCTCTATCAAATTGAGACTTTGAATCTATGATAATGATTTTCTTCAAATGCCAACAAAATGTGATCTTCAAGTTTCCTTCTTCTAAACTTGACTTTGATACCATGTTGAAAAATCATTTTGCTTTCATATTAGCATTGATTTCTCTTACATGATAATTGCTCGTGAATGTTTGTTGGCTTCTTATTAAATTTATATTCTTCTTTCATCAAGCAATTACCAAAATGAACAAAACATGAAGATCACAAGAGACGAAGAACACAAGAAATTAGGGTCCAAGCAAGGGCAACACCCCATAAGGGGAAATCCCAAAAACCTCCTCTTCTTTTAAAATCAGATCAAAGTGAGATATCCAAGACTCAAGACCAAGACAACTCCAACATTCAAGAAGCCTAATCAAACCCTCCTTCAAGATATTCTTCCATCAACAAGTCCAGCATCAAATATAGCAGCAGGTTCAGAACTAGCAACAACCTTCAACATACCAGCAAAAGACATGCGAGCTTCAAGAAGGATCAGACTTCTAGCCTTTCACTCTCCCTCGATTCTCTAGGGATATTAATCAACATTGCCCAATTTTGACCAAACTAGCTAATTCAAGCCTTAAAATATGGTACAAAAAACTTAACATGCCTGATCAATGATTTTGACTTGAGTGAAGTGTACATTTTTGCTAAGGCCATGACAAAGGAGTTCAACAATCAATACCAACAACATTGTGGTACATATAGGGCCCGGTTCTCTTGATTAAATGCCAATCATATGCCCTCATACATGATATAATCTAATGAAATGTCACAATCACATTGATCCTGAAATTCTGAAAATTGCGAGTCTGTTGAATTTTGAATGGGCTATAAAATTCTATTTTCTCCATATGTAGTCCGAGGAGGTTGGAAGCACTCTCAAACATCCTGAGTCATTTCAAGCTAATGTTAAAAATTTAAGTAAAAGGATGAAAATGAAAGTGTTATTCTCTTTTATCTTTCATTTTCATCCTTTTACTTTAAGAATTTAACATTACCATTAGGGAGAATCTAGGAAGCATCTAGGGAGCATTAAGGGAGCAACTTGGGAGTGTCTAGGAAGCATGGTTTCCTAAATTCCAACAACAACAAAAAAGTGACCCACGAAACTGCATGAGAACTGTCGTTCGGGCTTGTGGAACCACGAATGGAACCATCATGGTTCTAAAAGTCTAAGCGTGGTTTTTCGACAAAACCACAGTTTCGATTTTTGAAACCGCAATTCCACACGTAGTACGCCCACAGTTTTGCACATGATGCAGTTTCGCATTGCGATCTGTGGAGGGGGGGCGGTTCATGCAACACTGATTTGGGTCGGACACTTCTTCTTTCCCAGGGTGTTATGTGCATCAGGATACTCTACGGGGTAGGTTTTCCCATCTCATTCTTGGGATGCATCTAGTGATCCGAGCATCTAGATGGACAAGGCATGAACTCATTGGAAATGGTCCAAATTCACTCACCCGCGCCTTTATTCACCCACAGCCCCTATAGTATCCCACGACGACATTCTAGACAGCCCTGTGCCTCTCACCCGAATTTCTCGCAACAGATGATTATGCTAATTAGCTCTGCAATTCGTGCAAATAACTTGTGATCATTTTGTATCAAGAACTTTGTACTGCGATACTGGCCATGCAAATAATTACAGCTTAATCCCTTTCGCGTGCGTGTTCTATAGTCATACAACCTACACTGACAATTGACGTTGTGACTCTATCTGGCAACAATGATCTCAGGTTTACTAGAACAGATTTGCCCTGATTGCTTGCTAACCGACTGTTACTGGATCTTCAGGTTGGTGAACTTCAGCCCTCGTACTTCCACATAACAATCAGAGAAACTCGACTCACACGTAGACCACAGTGCACAGAGCTCCTTCGTAAAACTTGCTCGCAGTCAATTACAACAATGTAAGTGCACCTTCCAAAAGATTCACAAACCCTATGAAATCACCTACTCTCCAGAACAATCAAATTGACCATCACACTGAGGTTTCAATGCTCTCATGCAAACCCCAGATTGCATGCAACACATCTAGATATTTGCATAATTCAGACCACGTACTCATGTCAGGAAAGAGACTGTTGTGTCATTGGATCAACTCTTTTTACTTAGATCGAAGAAAACACCTGTAACAAAGAAAAACAAAAATTTTCCAATTGATCTCTGTTAAGCAAACCTGCCATAACAATTGCTTGTTGCACTTAGACAATCCACGTCAAAGAGTGTAGTGAGCCTTATATTTCATCATCAAATACTCAACATTTAGGCCTTTCCCAATAGTAAATTCGTCCTTCAACAAATCAACGATATCGTCTTCCTTAAAAATGCTTTAGCATAGATCTGGTCACCAAGGGATTCGACCCAGTGACAAGAACTTTGTCATCTTGCATACGAACTCGATCTCAGCTTCAATGACTTGGGTCAGCTTTCTAACAATAATCTCTGGAATCCGACACTATTCTTGACCACGAGATCAACCCTACAAATCATAAATTTGGCTTGACAAGTCACAAGAGAAAACCCTCAAGCTGGAAAGAAACTCAACTCTTATAACACCAAACTATTCCAAACGGAATATTTGACAATTTTTCGGAACTTCACTCAACCAAAATTCTTCATATAAAAATTTCATCCATCTAATAGAAAATGGCCAATAAAATGCAACACACAAACTATGTCAACTCAAAAATGCGATAATGGAAATAAGTTCAACTTTATTATATTAAATGGATAGGGCTTACACGCAAATACAAACTGAAATAGCTGAGATAAATAATTTGGCCTCCAAAATAATCTGCTGCAATGTTGAAACCAGACCTCCAAAACTGAACTGAAAATTGATAACTGCACCTATGAATTTTGAATGAATTCACAAAGGGATGAGGTGAGCTTTTGTCCAATCTCACCGAACCACCCAAGGGTTTCTATCCTGGGGCTAATTGAAGTTGAGAACCACGTTCTCAAAATCTCTCACAAAGACAATACACAAATCCAAGATGTCCCAAATGATCTCATCCTCCTTTCAGAGACTCGATAGATAGATCTCCAATATTCTAGAAGTATTTCATTTTGATTATTTTAATATTATCCTAGAAGCTCCCCCTTGACGTCATCTAAGTCACTTTTAATTTTATTTTATTTTTACTTAAGTCACGTTTGGCCTTTTTCCTTCAATTAATCATTTTCTCCTTCCTTTATTTAACTAAGTGATTAACAAAGGTCACTTTTAATCTAGGAAAATGATAAATTGCCCACCATACGAACTATTACATGAAGGTGTTCTGTCATATATTCCTCCCAGAATGCCACCTTAAGCGTAATTAATTTAGGCTCAATAATAACCTCGTTTTATGAGAATTATTGAAATGCAGCGGAACCAAAAGAAAGTTGTGTGGATGATAGAATACATCAAGCGAACGTCGTTGGATCCCATAAAACCCCTCAAATCACCTCTGAGACCTCCAATTTTGTAATCCTGCTCCTATGGCCCAACCATCACATACCTTGGAAATCCATCTTGGTTGTACTATAGAGGAAACTAAAAATGGGGACATTACTAATAACTAATGACAACGTCCTACCACATGGTATGTTGAAAGCTTTTCACATGTTTTCCATTAACACCATCAATCAAATCATCCCATTGAGGTACCACTTTTCTTAAGCATAATACTCCAATTAAACTAATACTAATTATGTTACTCAAATAATTCTTGTATCCCTTTCTTCCTCAAGCTACCAAAATGATTGTATATCTACAACACAGAGATTTCATAATTATCCTTTGATTGGTTTTTGCCTTTCCATGCCTCTACCATGTAGCATGATCAAATCCATCCACTTGGCAAGCTTTGATTATAAATGTTTCTTTGTCATGGTAATATTAATCAAGGTATAAGCCCATTGATCTATCGAGGTATTGAAAGAGGTTCAGCATATTAGATAGACCAATGAGCATTGACTTGGCCATCAATCCAACACTTATTCATTAGCCCATTGATAGTCTTCAAGAAAACCATGTAGCAGTCAAAATAGCACGATGTCATATACGTGATGATTTGACTTCTCCAAATGTGTATGTCTATTCCATCCATTGATTGGACGTTGGTACATGTGTGTTTCCTTTGGTTTGTGCATCAATTCAACTGGCTAGAGCATGTCACTAAAATTGTAATGTAGCATGTGTCATCCCATCACATCTACAAGTATAGTTTTTTCTTTGCCAACATGCATGGGCACAATGTACACGTGGCATGGTTTCATTGGTCCATGTGGTTGTACCTAATTGATCCTTGGAATAGTCAAGACATCAAGCTATTAGTGTATTGACATGATCATGTGCCACATACTTGAGATGGTCCAATAAAGATTGACCCAATCATTGGGCCAACAGAGAATAATTTTTTGAAAAATAATTCTTTGGAACATCAAGAGAGTCAATATATGGAGTAAAGAAAAGAATACATTGGATAACTCCAGTGCATTGACCCGAGGTCCCTCTGACATGATGGAGACCCACACTTGATTAAATCCTAAGACATAATTAAAACCCTGATCATGTTTGATTCCACATTCGGGGTGAAGTAAACAACTTCGCTTCCAAGACATAACCAAACCCATTGAGGTAACACCCATTGTCCAACACTTGGAAAATTTCAAAAGAGCGATAAACTCTGCAAGGGCACCTACGATGAATAATGAAAACCATGAAGCTAAAAGTCGATGTCAAGCACAACTAACATTAAACTTAAGGCATTGATATACCTTCCAAAATCACCATGAAACCTACAACTCTTCCACTTACAATCATATTCACGACCAAAGCAAAATCCTGAAACCTTAAAGACCTACAACAGAAGAATCTTTCCATCTATACATAGGGCTTTCTAAATAAATTCAAACAGGGACAACAAAAAAGGGGAAGCAATCCTCTACAGGTGTTATCCAATATATCAAGAAATTTTCATTATGGTCAAGAGTTCTAAATCACTATTGCTATCATCTGAGAACTAACTTCATGAAGAACTTCACTGAATACTAAAGTGAAAAATCCAACCATGTTAAAGGACAACTAAGCAACAAGGAATTTATCAAGATAAATCTACGACTTTAGAAGATCTATAACACAAGTTCTATTTTCGTGACTTTGAAAATCAAGCCCTTTGCTTTCTATTCTACCACAATTTTCAGAAAGTTCGCTACATTATATCAGTCGCTCAGCAAACGATTCTAGTTCTACTCAAGAATTACATGATATGTCAAAGATGTGTTTCCAACCAGCCCTGAGCTTACAAACAACCACTCATCTCCAGCAAGTTAGCTCTGACAAGAGACGTTTAGAAAGGTAGAATAATCCCCAAAAGTTATTTCTTTTACTTTTCCATTATAGAATAACATAATAACCTCACAGAAGAATTTTCTGAATAAGCTGCAAAGACAAACACTGCCCAGGAAGAATAATACAAGACAATTCCCAAGATTAAAGCATTCAAAAGCAATATATAGCTTCGCATTGAGTCTCAAGAAGATTATACCACACCTTGATAAACCTCGAGAGATCCTGAATCACTTTTGAAGATGCAAGGATTGTAAAACAAGACCAAAGATCACAAATAGAAAACCAAGACCCCAAAGACCATATAAAAGACATCTGTCATTTCCGACATTAGGCTATTCACACAGTTATAAGGAAAAATACTGAATTATAAACAAGTTTATAGCATCAGGTTATGAAGAACTATCATCAACTAGTAAACCAACGAACAAAGCTTTTGTGTATCATGCCAATGCACAAGACTGTTACATAAAACATAAAACAACTTGTGGACACAATTGAAAAATATGATAGAAACATTATCTCCAAGGTTAAAACATTGGAAGGAAATATTATCTAGTGTAGTTTAGTAAAACAAGTACAATGACTAAACAGAGAATTGAAATAATAAACAGATCCATTGAACGTTATGGTAATTGAAATCAGTTATTTAACATTTTAAGAAAGAAAGTTACTAACCCAATCATAAGCAATTGTTTGGTTGCACCAGTGAGCTAGTGGCGGCACAAGTATTCGCCCTGCATAGAACTTATTAATGTAAGAAGCCTCAACAAAACTTTATTTATTAACCCAAAGAAATGATAGCTATGCTAGCAGAGTTTTAAAATGATTCCATGGACATAAACAAAGTTCATACTAATTGTTTAGAAGACGGCTAAGCATTCTAGAATCTACATTTTCGACCTTTTCCAGTTTGCCATCACCAGATTCCAGTAAGGCAATATTTGTCAAAATCAAAATTTTGGCAATTGCTATTTCCAATCTAGAAATGAACTCAGCACCTTTGAAAACCACTACTGCAATGAGATTGTGCACTCTTAACATCTGATATCTGCAATTCCATAAACCTAAAATGATTATGGCTAGATTTCAAGCCAAATATGCTGGTTTCCCTCACATTGCGTTGAGTGGCTAGAAAAGGGCCAATTCGTAGCACATTTAGACTACAGAAATTGTTTACCGTTGTCAAATAAATACAATCCCAGTAAAAGTGGGGGCAACACGGTGGAGTTAATTAAAAAATTGCAATGAAAGTCAATGAAATTTCAGGATGTAACAAATCCAGATGTTTATATCAGAATATCTGTCCATCATTTGAACAACAGTAGTCCCAACTCTCTACATGCATTGTCTGTAGTCAATCGTTACTCTGATACTAACAGATATCTTCCTACAAAATCTTAAAATACAATATTTGTTGGAATTGCCTACTTTGTTCCAAATGCATTACAAGATTTACATGTAATTTAAAAATGCCAGAGAAAAGTTCCAGAAATTTCACCAGATCTTGAAGTCTTTAAGCCAAAATCTTTGGACACCTCTTCAGGTGTTGTTTGTACTCGGGATGGAGGAAGAGGGGGTGGAATCTGCATCACATTGTATAGACAAAAATGCCCACAAGTATCACAACCAATAATTAGAAAAAAGTAACATATGAACATTGAAATGAACCCTGACTGCAGCAAAGCAAAATATGCATTGCATACACGAGAACTTACCTTCGAATGTGTACACTGTCTTTTACCAATTAGCGTGCTTGTGGTTCTTTCTGTACCATTCTTTTGAGTTTGCAGGCTATCTTTATCCTTATCAATAGTTTCCTTTACAAGGTCGACACCAAGTTCAGTGTCATGTTCAGCAGACATGTCATGTTCAATTTCAACAGCTACCGGGTTCAGATCACCATCCACAATTTCACTGATATCATCAAGCTTCAGCTTTAAACCATCCTTCATTGTTATCTCATTACACACAAGCCCATTTGAAACATTACACATGGGATTTCCTGCTTAGCAGCTCTAAGATCAGCATCACCCTCTGAATCAGGGAACCTGCCAATGGTCAGGTTTGCATTGCAGTCTCCTATGTTCACAGTTCCTGTAGACTCTACCAATTTGGCTTCATCAAGAGAACCCACACAGTCAATCTTTTCTTTGGATTCTTTGGTCCTCTTATATCTTTGTGGAACATTCTCCTCAGTTTTAACAGGATCTTTGCCTCTTCTCCTTTTGGGGGTAATTTCCTGACGCAACTCACAGTCAGTCACATCTTTCAATTCTTTACCATCAGAATTATTACTTATGCCATCCATCACTGTACCTTTATCACATAATATGCCTGCTGATGCTTGAGAATACACATTCCTGCTATTAGTATCTGACTTACTTGGTCTCCCTCTTTTGCAACCAATGTCAGCAAATTCCAAAATATGACTTTGCGACCCTTCTTTTACAGGAGTACAATTATCAATTAATTGCTCCAAATGGACACTGTTCCAGGATGATTGTTCAACTTCCTGGTTATCAGTTCTGTTATCAGCATCACCCTTGGAATTAGGTAACTTGTCAATGGTCTGGTTTGCATTGTTTTCTTTTATCTTCACAGTTCCTGTAGACTCTATTAATTTGACTTCATCATGAGAACTCCCACCGTCGATCTGTTTTTTGAAATATTTGCTCTTGTATTTTCGTGAAACATTTTTCTCAGTTTTCACAGGACCTTTGCCAACATGAAATGCTGAGAAATTTGGAGATTTCGTCCTCCTTAATTCACAGCCAGAATCTGTCCATATATTTTCATGGTCTACTTGTACATCACTGTCCATATCTGATGACTTGGGTCTTGGAGCTTCCTTTTCTACAAATTTACTGGGAACACCTGGGGACAAGTTAGCTTCTGTTCCTTTCAAGATATTAGGATTGTCCTGTGATCCCACAAATTCTTTTCCAGAGGCTGTCAACTTATCTTCTTGGACTATCTGTACATGACTGTCCATGTCTGAGGACTTGAAACTTAAAGATTTATTAGGTGCACCTGAACTCAAGTTAGCTTTTGATTCTTTTAAGATATTAAATTTCTCCTGTGATTCCACAACTGTGAAAACCTTTTCAGGCTTGTCTTCTGTGCTCAGCTGGCAACAAATAGATTTCTTTGACAATGTAGCAGGCTGCAAATCGTGTCTTACTCTCTTACTGTCCCTTAGTGAGGATTCCCTTCGAGAATTTGTTCTGGACAAGCTTTGTTCTTGTTCCAGTAAACTTGATTTGCCAGTCTCTGTGCCATCAACCTGTACCACTGGGCACTCGGAGTCAGGTTTTTCCATTTTCTCCTTGCTTGCACAATCTTCTGTATTGCTAGCTGGTAGAATATGCATATTTACACTTGGTTTCCTATTGGATATACTGATAATATGGTTCCAGTTAAATGGAAAACCATGCAGGAATAAATGGATTACCTGATGAACTATGAGTTAGAACATAGAGTAAGTAATCATCATAAAATACCCCAAACTAAAAGAAGAAACAGAAATCATCTACCATACTTGGAAAGGAAAACCATTGTCATTAGTGCATTGTTCATCAATTGTACCCATCAGGAGAACATCAAGCCCATCAACCGTCCTCAGCTTGCATTTCTCTAGACGGGATTCTATAGGTGCTGTCCTAAACTTGTCACAATCCAGCAAACTGTAACAATGAAAACCACATAGATGAATATGGATAAAAATTGAAAAAGGTGAAGATACACCAACATAGCCTCCATAAAACAGCTGAGCCAGCAACTAGCTGAAAGGTTTCCTATATCTCTTACTCTGGTGTTGTGTACCCTCCAACAGCTACCTGTTCATCATCAATGATGCCATTCTGAGGACAGTCTTTAACCACCCTAATAAAATACCACTTGTATAAAGTAACCTGCATAAACAAAACAAGAATACAATGCAGTCAATAGTAAATATGTGAGTTAGTACCCTAGCAATAATTGCTTTCAGAGATCAAAATTGTTCAAGGATCGATACTAGGTGCAAAGACAACTGCAAGGAATCTTTCTGACAAGGTAAGCCACATTCATTTATGTTATGTACCAGAATCCATATTACTGTTATGTCAACCAATTAATAACAAATTACTGCCACATTAAATATTCTGAATCATGTTCATAATAGGAATAATAAACTGTTAAAATTTGGGTACTACCTCACAAGTGGTCCCCTAAGGCTTTGATCTTAGGCATAGGGAAAAGTGTCCAAATTTATTTTTACTTTTCTCTTATAGTGACTTTATAAGTGGTAAAGTTACATTCTAACTTAAAAGTGACTTTACAAGTGGTAAAGTTACATTCTAATTTAGAAGTGACTTTATTAAATTCAATGAAAAATTAGAAAGTGAAAAAGTGACTATGGAAATAAAAGGCTAAGTGGGTTTTTATTTAAGTGAGTGAGTTAAAAAATAAAAAGTGAGAATTAAATACACATTTATTCCCACCCCTAGATCTAAATGAATCTCAGTCATTAGATCTTAGGGTAACTCAAAAGTTCATTTAGAGAGTTAAAAGTAAAAGAGAAGAGAAAAAAATCAATTCATTCTTTCATGAGCATTTGAGAGAAAGAGAAAAGAGAGCAAGGAGAATATTTCTGAGCAGTGTGGAAGTGAAGGAAGGCAGCAAGAAGACATTTCAACAAACATGGACATCAGCATTTATTGGCACGCATCCCAAGGCAAAACTGTACAACAAGAGAAAGGCACAGAAATCAAAGAAGAGGGGCAGCACAAAAATTGAGGAAGAGGGACAACAACAAGGACACAAATTTCGAGGCAGTCATACTGCTGAAATCCGTGTTGTCCATACAATTAGTACAAGAAGTTCTGCACACATTTTTCAAAGCAGGTCATATAGCATTTAAAGTTGTTTTATTGCTGTAAAAAATTCTGTTTTGGTTATTTGCTGATTGGCACAATTTTCGAGGTGGAGTTCAAGCACGGAATTCGAGATAAGTTTTAATTTGTGATTGCTGGAATTTTTACTGTGTATTTCAGTTTCTCTGTAAAAGCATTTTCAATTTTTCAGAAATAAAAAAGACCTCTCAAACTGGTTTTCCCCAAGAGTTGTAGATGGTTTTTCCAGTGTCACATTGACCAAAAATCTCTGTGTTATTTTATGTGTGA
>APFE031205230.1:0-36362 GCA_000404065.3 Pinus taeda
GATGCTTCGGCATGTATAAATATGTATTGTAACATTGAAAGAAATATAATGAAAAATCAAGCTGGTAGTCTTGGTTTTGAGATCCAGTGGGAAATCTCTGTGTATCTGTGTTTTATGTGTTATGCTCTCGCATTTTTATTTTTCCTGTGATTTAGAATTCGTATGTAGGTAATTTCTGTACGTGGTTAAAACCTACTCTATGATCCTAATTAGGATGTTCCTAAGTTGTTGGACCATTGCTCGTTCTTGGCCCACCTGTAAAACCCATCTCGAAGGCTCCCATAAGATCCATCTAGAAAAAAATTCCCCTTTTCCTCCAATGCACAGAGGTGGCCTAATAAAGTTGTAGGCCCTATTGTTGTATCCCTGAAGAGGGATGCTTTATGACTCCCAAGTATATCCCTCTTGCTTCCTCTGAGGGAATTGAGTCATTCCTCAACATTAGACAACTTAGTCACTGACTCGACACATACCCATATGAGCTCCTCAATTTTCTTGTTCTCCTGTAAGACAATGCCTCAGACTGTCTGAACCCTTTGCTTCAACATCATAAGATATGTCTAGAAATGCTTAATATTTTCCCAACAATCCTCTCCTAGAAATTTTGGTTCCCTGTTGAATGCCTTTGTATCTATCTGCACCCAATGCCCAACTATCATAACTTCAACCTGAGCCTTTGTCCGACTCTTTTGAAATGCTCGTCCTGCATACTATGTTTTTCATGTTTCCCCTCATGATCACACTCATCATGCCGGTTCACTACTACTAACTTCTCACTTGAGTTTCCTTGAATGCCTTCTCCCTTTCCTTCTCCACTTGTGGAGACAATATGTTGTCCATCCTCTCTGGTTGTCAAACATGGATGCATTGGTGGACTGCTATTTACACTTGATTTCTCATATTCTTCATGGATGTCCTCTTGGAGATCTACGAAATCAATTGTACAAGCGTCTACCACATCGGTAGGAAGAATTTCCTCCTTCATTTCCCCATGTACTTCTAAGTGCTTGTCAAGATGGTTGATTATCATTGCCTTGTCCTGAAAGTCTCTTTGAATAACATTTTGTTGTTTCTTACCATATGTACTTCACTGCTAAGATCCTTCATGGGTGTTCTCTTGAAAACTAATGAACCCAAATATGGACAAATCCCCATGATTTGAAGAATTCTCCAATTGTTTTTCCCTTGTTTCCTCCTTCCTAACACCTAGGCATGAATATTTAGGTGCCCAAGGTTCTTGCAGATAAAGCATAGTCCTCTCTTTCTTAGTTCATTCTTCCTACAAGTTTTATTTCCTCTGTTCTTGCTTCCTCCATCAATCCTCTTCAGCTCCTTCTTAGTCAACACCCTTCTAAGCAATTTTATGTTTTGCATGACCAACCTCTTGACTAGATCATAGGCGGTTGGTGATACAACTAGTTCCTTTCTCCAAATGGTCAAAAATTTGGATCTT
The DNA here is from genome assembly GCA_000404065.3 of Pinus taeda. Taxonomy (NCBI): domain Eukaryota; kingdom Viridiplantae; phylum Streptophyta; class Pinopsida; order Pinales; family Pinaceae; genus Pinus; species Pinus taeda. The sequence goes on from APFE031205230.1 coordinate 1,454, forward strand.
CGTATCTTGCAAATGTTAGCATATCCTTCTAAGAACAAGGACACAATCTTTTGCATGCTTGTTTTGACACAGTCAGGATGAGCATATTTAATGTTGGTGTAAATTTATCTAATAATTAAAAAGGTATTACTGACGTCTATGTGAGCAAGCTTATGTTATTTAATGCAACAAACCAATAAGATTGTGAATAACATAAACCAAAATAAGAAAATAAGACAACATTCAACCACATCAAATAACAACCATGTGATAACGGAGTTCACTAGACTTCCTGGCTATGTCTCCAAGTCCTTAGCTTCCAATGCTGACCGCTTTATTTGCCTTCAAAATGATTTTAAAGAGATGAGCTCGAAAATAGAAGCTCAGATGAGAAAATAGACCTCACCATTGTGACGACCTCGAAATTTCGAGAAAAATGAGTATAAACTTGACCATGTTTCGACAAAGTGACCTCCAGACCCTGCAAAACCACCTTTGGTCCAAAATTGCCTCGAAACCTGTGAAAAGCCACTACCTTGCACAAAAATGCATTAGAAACTGTGTGCGCTCCTGGCTTCTAGATTCGGCTCTACAAAATTTAATTAACGTTTCGGGCATTTGGTTTACCAAGCCTCACTCTTGGTATTATGGTTATCGGACTTCATGTAAAAACATTGTATATATGGTGTTTTGGGAGGTCGGTGGGTCGAACCCACCACCCGACCTCCTAGTGGATCTTTTGTAAATGATTGGTTTGTTGCCATTTAATTGGCCGGCGGTCGCAGGGTTGACCCTGACCATCCGGTCTTTTTCCGGTGATTCCATTGTTATACAATAAGTATAAACTCATTGCATTGATTCCAGAAGATATGCGTAGCCTGATTGGTGCGCTATTTCGACGAGATCTTAGCAATTTCGGGAGGTCAGGGGTTTTATCCTCCCTAACCCCCAAAATTTTGGAAAATAGGGGATATTGGGCAAAATCCGAGCTACCACGTGTCAGCACCAGATTGGCCCATATCAACCAATCAGAATTTGCCACGTCACCTCCTTTGCTGATGTCATCCAGGACCAGTGACTCATTCCTAGGTTGACATGTGTCCTTGCTTATGCAAGTGTTGACTTGGTTTAACGTTGACTATTTACTGACCATTTACCATTGACTTCTACCCTTTGACTTTTGTCATTTGCCCTAATTTTCCCAAAAACTTTGCCTGACCATAACTTCTTTATCCGAACTCGGATTTACGTGTTGTTTACACTGTTGGAATCGTATCGATGAGCACTTTGACTTGATCCTACTTTCAACTACATTTGAAGACTTTTATTTGGAGGAAAAACTGGATCCATTTTGGATCACTCCTCCCCATTAGAAGATTTTGGACCATCAAAAGTTGGTTTTAGTTGTTGAATAAGTGAGGATATGCTTCCCTCACTTTTCCAATATCTATCCATCATGCTTTACTTGGATTTGTACCAACTCAAAGTTACTCAACATTTCCCCGTTGTGAAGTCCTTATCCTTCTGTCTAGAATTGTGTCCTCTTTTCAGCATTAAGTTATCCATCATAAATCGGCAAATCAAATTTTACATCTAATTTGATCAAAGAGGATTTCTTCTTTTTCTTCTTAGAAGGACTAGATTTATGAGAAGAAGACGATGATGATGATGATGGAGGAGATGGTGGATGAGGCATTTCTCCCTTTCCCTTATCTTCTTTGTCTTTAGGTGATGAAGTGCCTTCATCTTTGTTCTTCTTAAACTCGCGATACATCTCTTCCACCATTGTGCGTATCATCGTAAAACTATCCAGGAATTGAGATTCTGATCCAAGTGGGTTTTCATCCATCATCCTTCTTTGTGAAAAGACCCTTCCAATCTCTGGATTTGCCTCAACAAGTTCATCTTCACCTCGTTCGAGCCTCAACCTAGTAAGCATTCAAATCTTTACACAATCTTGTCAGATCTTAAAAACTTTGAATCTTTGACACCAACTTGACCTGATAATTAAAAAGGTATTACTGAAATCTATGTGAGCAAGCTTATGTTATTTAATGCAATGGATCGATAATATTGTGAATAACATAAACCAAAATAAGCAAATAAGACAACATTCAACCACATCAAATAACAACCATGTGATAACGGAGTTCACCAGACTTCCCAGCCACATCTTCGGGTCCTTAGCTTCTAGTGCTAACCGCTTTATTTGCCTTCAAAATTCTTTTACAGAGATGAGCTCGAAAACAGAAGCTCAGATGAGAAAACAAACCTCACCATTGCGACGGGCTCGAAATTTCAAGAAAAATGAGTATAAACTCGATCATGTTCTGACAAAGTGACCTTCAGACCCCCTAAAGACCCTGCAAAACCACCTTTGGTCCAAAACTGCCTTGAAACCTGTACAAAACCACTGCTCTGCACAAAGCAGCGTTGGAAACTATGCACGCTCCTCGCTTCTGGATTCGGCTCTGCAAAATTTAGTTAACTTTTCGGGCGCTTGGTTTACCGATCCATGCTCTTGCTATTATGGTTGTCGGACTTCATGTAAAAACATTATATATATGGTGTTTTGGGAGGTCGGCGGGTCGAACCCACCACCGACCTCCCGGTAGATCTTTGGTAACCGATTGGTTTGCCGTCGTTTAATTGGTCGGTGATCACGGGGTTGACCTTGACCATCCGGTCTTTTTACGGTGATTCCACTATTATACAATAAGTATAAACTCATCACATTGACTCTAGAAGATATGCATAGCCTGATCGGTATGCTATTTTGGTGAGATCTTAGCAATTCCAGGAGGTCAGGGGTTCAATGCTCCCTGACCCCCAAAATTTTGGAAAATAGGGGATATTGGGCAAAATCTGGGCTACCACGTGTCAGCATAAGATTGGCCCATATCAACCAATCAAAATTTTCCACATCACCTCCTATGCAGACGTCATCCAGGACCTGCGACTCATTCTCGGGTTGACATGTGTCCTTGCTAACGTAGATGTTGACTTGGTTGACCATTCACTGTTGACTAACCGTTGACCATTGACTTCCACCCTTTAACCTTTGTCGTTTGCCCTAATTTTCCCAAAAACTTTCACTGACCATAACTTCTTCATCTGAACTTGGATTTACGCGTCGTTCGCACCGTTGGAATCGTATCGACGAGCACTTAGAATTGATCTTACTTTCAACTACATTTGAATACTTTGATCTGGATCATAAATGGTCTAGAGCAACTAAAATATTAAGTTGTCACATTCCAAATTTAGCATAAAGGTGCCAAATCTAAACTCTACCATGAGTTCTAAAATTTTGCGCCACTTTTGAAAGGTAGGATGCATCATGTTGTTCAACCCTTGAAGGGTTCCACTATCAACTACAATATATCCCTCATGAGATCATTATTGTAAGGTGGTAAATGCAATGTTAAAGTTATGATCTTGCTGAGACAAGAGGCAACTGCGAGCCTGAATTCTTCACAAAGATGCTCCCAGAGTTCGGGTTGTATAACCACAAGCATGGATGGTTTGAGAGCCCAACTGAGTTTCTTCCATTCTAGCTACCCACTCCGGATAGACATGTGTCTAATTCCTCCAACTTACGAAGGTCTATGACTGAATTTCTTTGTTGCAATTCAGATCCAAGTGTGAAGAGCTTAACCCCTCTTCCCTGTCCTTCCTTCACATCCCATGGGTGCTTCTATTGTAGAATAACATGGACCTTTTTCGAAAATGGTCTACTGCTTTGAGCATTATTTTGCTCTAAGGAGGTATTGGTGCATAAAGGATCATATATTTTCACTAATTCATCCAAAAGTTTTTGGGTGTTTTCCAAGGTCTCTTAAGGGTGATCCATCTTCTCCCATACCAAAGCAAGAAAATATGCAAGAATACATTTATTCTTCATAGAGAGATTACATCAACATTTTTTCAATCATGCCTTCCCAAATATTTTACTTCAACAAATTTAACCCAAAAATACTATAGCCACAGACTCGGAAATGATTTTCCATTCACCTTATTTTTTATTTTTATTTTTATATATAACCTTTTTACAAAAACCCTTATTTCTCCAAATAAATATTAAATCCAACCGAAAAAAATAAAATCCTTATTTCTCCAAACCCTTTTTACGATAAAAACAAATAACCATATTTCAAATACAAGTAACTCACTTTCTTCTTCCTCCTTTTTTTATATATATATATATATTCCAAAAACTCTTTTATCATTCCTACTTACTCTAGCCAATAATGCAGATCACAAATTATTAAATTTTTGTTCCAACAACACACAAATAAATAAAACAATTCTAAATCTGCCTCATAGACTAGTCGTAGTAATGAAGTACTCGGTGAGCCCCGTTGCCGTGCATAAGCCTGCTAGATTCCATGGTGACGAGAAACACTCATGCGTAAACTCAGCAAACCCGAGGTCTCTTGAGATTGATTCATTACTCCATAGTTCTCTGGACTGGTCACGCAGGCGCTGAAATGTATGGCGAGCGACTATTGATTTACGACTGTCGGATTGCACCAATATAAAAATACCACCAGCAATGAGTCACGACTTCCCTGTATGGATCCTTCACACCAACGATTTAGAAGATCGACCCAATTATGCTCCATGTCAGCGACCCTTCACGCTTCCAGGTGATTATCTGAAAATAACACTCGCTCCTTGGATGTAGGCGGCTGAGTGGTTGATCGATTCTCGCTCCTTGCTCCAAATGGTGTGCATAAGGGATGGCCTGTTAACCTCCAAATGGTGTGCATAAGGGATGGCCGGTTAACCTTCAAATTTGGAGGGATATGGCTTCCCAGCCTGCACACTAAAAATATGCCATGTCGGACTTAACAACAGGTTAGTTTTCTAAAGGCCTCCTGAATCCGTAATTGTTAATTATAATGTATGGGAGATTCATAATCAATCTTCGTAGCTGCCACTACAACACCAAGAGTACATCCAACTACCTGCAAGTCTATATAGCAACTACAACACCAAGAGTACATTCAACTACCTGCAAGTCGACTACAACACCAAGAGTACATTCAACTACCTGCAAGTTGATATAGCAAAGCGAGACTCTTGTGCTGCCAAGGCAAGGTAGGGAATCTGCTTCTCAAGCATTCACCACAACAGACCAGTGTACTCAATGAGATTTGAACTATAGTCTCCCAAACTTCACCCAAATAAACTAACCCAAGTAAACTTCCCGTCACACTACCCATCACTATACCTCCTAAAGCCCTCATTAACTACAGACACCGGCGGTCTCCTGACGGTCTCGTTGACCTTTGCATTTTGGAGGGCTATAATTGACCACCCTACGCACATAATATCGATCGGCCTACCCATCCATCTCCTCACGGCCTCGACTGCTCCAGATCAGCAATGTGGGGCCTTTTCGACCTGTGCTCGATTGTAAAATTTGGATCAGAGTATTTGCAGTCTCTGCAACTGGTGCAAAACCATTTGGCCTGCACAACACTATCGTGGGGTTATCCCTTCGTTCACAAAATTGGCCATGCGGCTTCAATCCTATACCCTTTCGCCGTGGTGGGTTATAGACCCTCAACACTTTGACGAGTGAGGCTTTATGGCCTTCGGGCCACTGTTCTTATTGCGTACATGGTGTATAAACAACCCCACATCCTTACAATGATGCACAACCAGGGTCGGTTCGAGCGGTCTCAGCACCGTCAATGACCTGCTAACAAAATGGATCGACCCTCCAGGTTTCGATGTCAGCCGAAGATATTAGATCTCGACCTCCCAATGATCATGTTTTGCACAACAAACCCAAATCTAATGCCTTTTGCAACATATGTATATGGCATCTTGTTCCGTCTCTGCACGATGATAAATGGGCCTTCAGCTTGTGGTTGACTGTCTTCACAGGGGAACGAGCTACTTGGAGGTGTATATGCAATGGCATGATTAGCTCATTAAATCAATTCATCACTCATAGAGGCTTTACAATAATAATCGCCTTTTATTTTCACGACCCCTTTCTTATACAATAAAATAATAACCCTCGAAACAATGTAGAAAACTCTCCTTCCAATCAAGAAAATAATTAAACCAACTAGGGTGACATTGAATATCACGGAAAATGGAAATGTGAGCTAGGGTGAGAATAAATCTCACGGAAGTTCCTGCATAAAACTTTCAGGGTGGTAAGGTGCAAAGCTCTCATACCACTCTGATATCTCAAATGTAAAAAAAAATTAATAGTTTTGGTATACTTAGTGTTTTAATTTAAAATGATTTCAATCAAATACCTGCATAAAACTGCATAAAACTTTGAGGGTGGTAAGGTGCAAAGCTCTCATACTACTCTAAGATCTCAAATGTAAAAAAAAATAATAGTTTTGGTATACTTAGTGTTTTAATTTAAAATGATTTCAATCAAATACACTGAACGCAAGGGATCTAAAAATGCATCCTCTTATTTATATTAATAGTTAAAAATAAAGACACATGCCCATACAAATAATATTGGAGCGGGGATCTAAAAATGCATCCTCTTACTTTTATTAATAGTTAGAAACAAAGATACATGCCTATACAAATAATATTGGAGCCCTTGCAATTGGCATGCATGACTTCTCATTAAAAAACTAATCTAAGACATTGAAGCACCTTTGTGAATCTTGGTTGGATCCACCAAACAAATTCACTGTGGTGTTTTCATCCCAAGACCAAAGTGGAATTGGCCACCCCAAGTTCTCAACAAAACACAATAAGACAGAAATTATCCAAATGCCTAGCTCCATCCCCTTTTATAGGCTTGATGGACTCTCTAGAAACCTTATTTTATTGTTTTCCCTCGAAAAATAAAGGCAAATACCATGGGAAAATACCACGGTAAATACCATGGGCAAATTCCATCCATTTTCACCATATCACGAAAAGAGAATATTACATATGAGGAGGTCGCTAGTCAGTAGATCTAGAGATATTCCATGGTGGAGGAGTATGACTCCATCATGAAGAATGATGTGTGGGAGGTAGTGTCGAGACCTTAGGGGAAGTTGGTGGTGACTTCTAGGTGGCTCTACAAGATTAAACATGTTGCAAATGGCATTGTAAAGAAGTTCAAAGCTCATTTTGTGGCATGGGGGTTCTCACAGGTAGATGGAGTTTACTATGAGGAGACCTTTGCACCAGTTGCTCGTTATACTTCCATTAGAGAAGTGATATCTACAATAATTGAGATGGGTTGGAGGATTCACGAGATGGATGTGAAGACCGCCTTTCTCAATGGAATTATTCAAGAGGAGGTGGACATTGAGCAGCCACAGGGCTTTAAGGTGCATCAGAGGGAGTCTCATGTGTGTGGGTCTAAGAAAGCCTTATATGGACTGAAGCATGCATCAAGGGCATGGTATGAGAGGATAGATGCATACTTGCAACATATGGGTTTCCAGAAGAGTGATGCAAATTTGAACCTCTACTTCATCATGGTTGGTGACGATCCAATCATTCTGGTTTTTGTATGTGGATGACTTGTTTATTATACGAGAGGACAAAATCATCTATCACGGAAAGAAAGACCTCGCTTCAAAGTTTGACATGATTGATTTGGGATTGTTGCATTACATTTTGAGGCTAGAGGTTTTGTAAGAGGATGGGCATATATTCGTGAGCCAGGGCTGGTATGCAGATGATATTCTGAGGAGATTTTGTATGGAGGGTTGCAAGCCTATGACTACTCCTATGATCACCAATTGGAAGAAGTTGTATGCTTCATATTTCGAGTTGGTGAACCCCACCTTGTATCGCCAATTGATGGGTTCTTTGATGTATATGGTCAACACTAGATTGGATATTTGTTTCATAGTCAACACGTTGAGTCAAGATGGAGCCCGGGAGAGTACATTAGGTGGCTGCGGAACATTTGTTGAGATACCTACAAGGCAAATGGACTATGGTATGAACTATGTTAGGGGTGATGGAGTTAGAATGATTGGTTTCACGAACTCAGATTGGGTTGGTAGTGTTAGTGACAAGAAGAGTACTTCTGAGTGTTGTTTCTTGTTGGGCTGAGTAGTTGTGTCATGGTTCAGTAGGAAACAAGGTCAATGGTACTGAGCAACACAAAGGTAGAGTATATGGCAACTAGTTAGGTTATTTGCGAGTAACTATGGCTTCACAAGATGCTACATGGGTTATTTGGTCAGAGGCTGAGAACAACTATAATATACTGTGATAATCAAAGTTGTATAAAACTCTCTGAGAATCTAGTATTTCATGATTGGTCAAAGAATATTGAGATTAGGTACCACTTTATTAGAGACTGGGTTCAAAGAGGAGTTGTGAAGCTTGAGTATATATCTGTTGATGAACGGATAGTAGATATTTTGTAACAACCCTTGGTTGATTTCCTATGTAAATAAAAAAATAATAATCAAGGTCATGGGACACGTATTCCAAGCTAAATGTTGGGCAAAACATAATGATGGGGATCACTTGTGATTAATTAATGGCTATGGAAATTGGCAAAGGAACTCGAAAAGGAAAAGTGGCATTAATTGGTATTTTATTTATGAAAATGAAGGAAAAGAGAAAAAGGGGAGATGAAAGGTCACAAATTTGCATGAGGAAAGTAAAGGAAAAATAAAGGAAAAATAAGAAAATAGAGGCCTTAGTGATAAAAACGTTTATGGGGATTAATTCATAGCTTTTGTCAGTTCATTATTTGGCTCTCTCATTCATTCTCTCATTCTCTGAAACTCTTGCAAACTTGCGCATACTTTGTATTTCAAGAGAGAAGGCAAAGGAAAGCAGGAAAGTGCAAGGGAACAAGTGGATCTTCAACTACAGCTAGATTTCTTTGTAGTTAACAAGGTGTATGTGTGATTTCCTTGCTAATTTATGGATGCATGGTATATGCATGTGATTATTTGGTCACTTGTTATCATTGGCATGGAGGTTTTCCTGGATTGACAGTGGTTTTATCATTGCCTTCCCATTTCCTGGATAGTCATGGTGTTGTGGGTTTTTCCATTTGATTATTTTTTGGTTGGTACTCATAATTCCTGATGGTTGTGGGTTGGAACAAATGCTCTGGAAGCCCTAGAACATCTTGGGTTGAGTTACTAGTCTTAGAGCCTAGGTTGGGACAAAGGCTTTGGAGCCCTTGTTGGGTTGAGTTACTAGTCCATGGAGCTGGGTTGGACAAACACTCTGGAGCCATGGAAAGTTGTGGATTGAGTTACTAGTTCCTGGAGCCTTAGACAACTTGGGTAGAGACTGATCTGGTTGGTGTTAATGATGTCTAACCATGAGGTAGAATCACTAGTTGAGGGTTGAGGTGGTTTGGCCTCTAGAATCCTTGGTTTGGTTTGTATGGTTTATTCCATGTGATCCCACATTCATGCTTGGAATATGGCATAGGGTTAATTAGCTGAAAGAGACATTTGGTTTAGCCCAATATATGGTCAGGTGGTATGTGGAAGTCCTTGAAGTGGTTGGAATTTCATATGTTAATAAGAGTTATTCTTCTATTTTGATTCATGTATAAATGTTGGCAATATATTGGTGATATTATTGCTGGATTTCCATGGTTTATATGCTGGTTATTTTCTAGTTATATGTTGTCCATATGATGTGTATCTTCTATAGCTCATGTCATTAATTGTTTAGCTATTAATTGGTTGATGAATATATGGACTAATAAGTGTTGTTGTAGCTATGAGGAGAGATCATAGGTCCTTCTCGGTGATTCTCAGATGATTCTCAAATTTTTATGTGTTGTGGCCACAACCACCACCCTATTAAAACTTGCCTTGGTAGCAATTTTGAATGGGTCCTTAAAAGTCGATCTTTCACCTCTCCGAATAATTTGTTTTATCCCAGAGACTTTAACTCTTTGCCGAGTCGAATCTTCATGGTTAAGCCCCCCTTAATAAATCTCTGTTGCATGGTTCATTCATGACCCAGCCTAGACCTTCATTCATTTCCTTCGTCGGGACCTTTTCAACCCTCAAACACCTTTTATCGCACCTTTATTTCCATTATAACTCTTTAGAATGGAAATTCTTCGCAAACATGCATAACTCACCCTTTTTCACCTATCACAATCAACACTAAGGCATAATGTTCACCACTATACTCCAGACCCGATGGCATTATTAACCATAATATATATATATATATATGTATGTATTGGGTCCAGAGCTCCATCACATATCACAAATCGGCCAGGTCCAAGGCTATATAATATATATATGGCACACCACTATCTATCGGACCTGATGGCTTTTATTAACTACAAATATATATATATATCGCATATCGCAATCGGTGGGAGTCAAAGCTGAGCCATAAGGCCGATGTGATACAGTAGACCCAACAGGACTATCAAGTATAATACATACATTATCGGGTCCGCTTCCCCAATCACATGTCGCAATCGGCGGAACCCAAGGGTTATATATAAGGTGCAATGTGATATACCAGACCCACTAACAACTATGAATTCGGGTATATAATATTTCAAGTCTGCCTTTATGGTCGAATGCGGGTTTTCCCGTGTATTCCCATGTTTTCGACAAAGTGTTGTGGTATGGTATTTAAAAGGAAAAACCCATAAGGTGGACCCACTGGGATTATTAAGTGCAGCATATGCATATATCGGGTCTGCTTCCCCAATCACATATCACAATCGGGCTTCGATGACACTCAAGGTCCATTCACTCACCATTGAAGCATTGTGATGCGATATGGCAGACCCGACGATAACTATAGGCTCGGGTGTATATTATTTGAAGTCCGGCCTTATGGTCGGCCGGAGGTTTTCCCATGTTTTCCTATGTATTTCGCCAAAATGGTGTGGTCCAGATTTTTGAAGGAAAATCTTGTAAAGTGAGTAGGTCTGCCCTTGAAGCGTTGTTAAGACAATCCTTGAGTTAAATGAATATTAGGGGCAACAAGAATACGTGTCACAGCAAGGCCCAGTGGTTTGATAATTATAGTTGCTCTGCGTGCAATATTAAATAGAAAATGTGGCTGAATGCAAGGTTTGTTTATGATCATGTTGTGTTGTTTCATAATCATAAAACTAATGTTAGTTATCTTCACAGGCGAGGAGTAAAAGAAACGCATGAGCAAATCCGGAGAGTCCATATATGCGGATGTGTTTCGTTTAAAGATGCAGCCTTAGGCATTCTCAGTCGAGTTTCCACGCGTTTCCTGTGTATTCTGAAAACGAAATTGTCCTAGGTTTCATCATGAAGAGATGACACATAGTCATCATCTTCTAATCAACATCTATTCATTTCCCCAGGAAAGGAAGCGCTCCAGTAGATATGCCTTCTACGTGTCAGCGGTGACACCGACTGTTCTACCTCTGTGTATTTTGATCTGTATATTGAAAAGAACAGGGGGAAGGTGAAAGGTTATGGGAAGACCAAAAGTCATTTCCAGCTGCATAAGTATTACCTCTGAATAGGAGAGGGGGACTTTTTTTGGGCAGGACAACTTTTGATTTATTGTGAATAAAGCAGATTGTTTAGGTCTAAAAGGAGCCTTTTGTTTCAGATATATTCTCTTCCTCTTTTATATGTTTGGAATTAGGGTGTTGTTGCTGGCATAAAGAGAAATGTGTTTTTCTTTGTGCATATTAATAATATACAGTTCATGGTTATTCCTGGTTATTCGAATATAATTCAATGGCATGCTTAACTCATGAAAGGTTGCTGATTTGAAACTTTGTTAAACATCAGTTGCAAGTGTTATTTGTATGGAAACGAATGTGTATTCATGTATAAGTAATTGGATTGCAATTAGGATTTAATATAGCCTTGTTCTTATGTGAACTAGTAATTGATTCATTTGAACTTGGAATCTATATATGATGTTTAACCTCTTTTTGTTATGCTTCTGCAAGATAGATTAGGATAGTTGGGACTAGACTAGAGTAGTTAGAAGTAGTATAGATAGGATTTGATACATATAGGTTAGCTGTTTCTTTTGTTAGGAGTATCCTGTCACTCAGGAACAACCAGTCAGAGTACTTACTCGGGATTACGCTCGTTCCCTTTCTTAGCTTCCCATCTTTCACTCTTTACCTCCGACAACTAAAAGAAAGCCAAGGATTTGTTCCATAAATGAAGAGACCTTTGCAGCCTCGTCTCTTAAAGATATTTTGCTAGAGTCCTTGCAAAGTATCATCACTCTTTGGGAAGAAATTCCTAAGGATCCACTCTTTGAAGGTAATCCCTGGCCTGATTTAAGAAATCCGAATAAAGAACACCTTGAAGAAACCTTCAACTAGAACCTCCCTATCCATAATATGGCTAACGTTCCTCTTCCAGGTGGGAATCAGATTCAACCGAGTGGGAACCAACTCCCACGTCCTCCAGGAGCACTGCCTCTCTGGCTAGCTCAAGATGCCGTAGTGATACCTGGGAAGCAGCATCCCTTACCCAAGAATACAGAAAGAGTACTGCCTAAATTCGACCCTGAGTGGGGAGACACCGCCAATAACCATATTCATTCTTTCTTCTTGGTTGTGCGCATGTTAGGGGTAGCCGATGAAGATATAGTATGTCGCCTATTCCCTTTTACTCTAATTGGTGCAGCCTCCACATGGTACTTTAGCTTGAGAACAAGATCGATCACCTTGTGGGCTGCCTTTCAACAGGTCTTTTTAGACAAGTATGGCGATGACAAAACACCTGCGGCCTTAGTTTTAGAACTATCCCGTTTGAAAATGGAAACCAAAGAAAAGGTAAAGGATTTTAACATCTGGTTCAACACTTCGTTCAATAGAATCTCGGCTAATGCTAGACCTATTGAGGAGGTGCTCATGGAATTCTACATCACTGCTCTCCCTATCCCTACTGCGATGTGGGTCAAAAGGAGTAACGCACAAAGCTTACAGGGTGCTATCGTTGAAGCAGTAAAAGTTGAGAATGAAATGATCAATCTCACAGCATGACATCATACAACTAGAGAAAAGAAAGCCTCTCAAGCATCCAAGAAGAATAATGGGAGTGATAACAAAGGGGCTGAAACCAAAGAAAAGGATACCATAGATGTGGAAGGTTTGCATCGGATCATTAAGAAACTGACAAACACAGTCATCGATATGAAAAGGAATTCTCGAGAGAGTACAAGCGGGAATGGAGGAGATTATAACAACAGAAAACCTTTCAAACCTTTCTATTGTAAGAAGACAGAAGGTGGTCATGTTCCACTTGCACTGCCTGCTCCACCCAATGAAGGGAATTTAAATATGGAAGAGCTGGCTCTTATCGGGTCACTCCTTAACATTAAAGAACCTATAGTGGAGCTGGAGCCAAAACAAGAAAATGAGGAAGAATACCAAGTAGAATAGCCCTTGGATGAAGAATCTCAAATCAATGTACTATGGGATTTCTATATAGCTGAGAACGATGACGATGAAGGAGATGGTACGGCAGAAATCCATACTAATGAAATCCACACATGAAGTAAGGGGCCCCTTGCGGGTGTGATGAAGCTTGTAGACCAAACCAAGAAAGATGTTTGCCCTTTGAAGGAATCTGCCCCCAAAGTTCCTGTCGAGAAGGGTAGACCTAGAGGTGAGTCCAAGAATACTCCAGTTGCAAACTATCCAGAGAAAGAAAATACATTTCCGACTGCAACAAAGGCGACTCAAAATGGTAAACTCCCACCTAAGAATGGAAAAACCAGTATGTTTACTCTGCCCTACCCTATTTATAACATTGATTACAACATTGTGGATGATCTTAAGAAATCTAGGGCTAATATCACATACTTTGATTTGCTGAAATTTATGCAGCAAAGAGATTTGCTCTTGAAAGCTATGAATGAGTGTAACTACAAAACTCCCACCATCTCGAGCAGCCAAACCAAGAAGTTGGTGTCCAAACCTATTAGTACCCCCAGTATAACCCAAATACCACCAGCTATGGAAGCCACTCTGTCTAAAATGAATCAAAACCCCCAAGATGTCAGTGCAACCATGATAGGGAGAAAATCAAAATCCATGACTCCACCTTTCCTTATCACATTTGAAATCCTCAACATGAATGTACACAATTGCTTGGTAGATTCTGGTGCCTCATCCACTATGACGCCTTACGCTGTTGCTAAAAGACTACATGTGATACCCGAGAAAACTGGGACTCGAATTATGCAATTGGATAGGACAAATGTGAAAGTAATTGGGGAGTTGAAAGAGGTGTTGATTTGGATGGCTGCTAAACCACAATACACACAAGTCATTGATATAGTGGTAGTCGATATACCCAGGGCTTATGGAATGTTGCTTAGTAGGGACTGATCAACAAAACTGAATGGATATTTCTCAACTGATTGGTCCCATCTCTTGCTGCCTCAAAAGGGGAAAGGTGATATGATGAGAGTTGATCGTGAAAGATACATGAGGTATGTGGTGATGGAATTAAACGGCCCCAATGAACCTGTAATGTTTACCAACTCTATCCTTGGGAATTATAGTTTCAATGTTTGTGCCACGGAAACCTGTTTTGGAGAATTCCCTGCAAAAACAATTGAAGAAACTCCAATAAATACACAATTGGAAGCTCTCCCCTGTAGTCCAACTGAAGAACAACCCTGTAATATAGTAGATGATAGAACTAATTTCGTAGGAAGCAATTCAATTGATGTAACATTATACTCTATATTTTGGACACTCTATTTTGATGGCTCTAACTGCCTTGAAGGTGCACGTGCTGGGAGCATTCTCATTGATCCACAAGGGAACCAACATCTAACGGCCAGCCGGTTGGAGTTCATGTGCACCAACAACACGACAGAATACGAAGGCTTGTTGCAGTGCCTGAAAAAAGCCATTGATATGAAGGTAATAGATATTAAAGTTTTTGGTGACTCATAGATAATTGTGGACCAGGTAAGGAAGAGGATACACCACAATTTGCCACACTTGGTAAGATACCAACATGAGGTATGGAACTTAATTGACAGTTTTGATTCTTTTAATATCACATACATACCTCGAGGGAAAAACCAAGATGCTGATCTGATGGCTGGTATGGCTGCAAAACTTTTGCATGATTTTAGATTAAATAAGAATAAATGTTATGTTGAATTGATTTTCAAACCATCCGTGCTTGATAACATCTCAAATTGGCAGGTGTTCGAAGATGACGAGAAAATCCTTGAGTTCTTGTACTGCAAGAAGACATTCAAGAATGCAGTCATTGATGAAAAGGAGCATGACATGCTTATGAATGAGAGGGAAGATGAGGAAAATGATTAGTCCAATATGATTCCCAAGTCAGTTGTCAAGATGGAGCACTTGTATGACTTGCATGATAAATTCAAGAAACTGACTAACTGCAAAATGCATACCTCATCCATGAAGTATGAATCAGTCAACCTTGGAACCAAAGAAGACCCAAAAAATGTCAATATGGGCTTGAGGTGCTCTCCACAAGAGAAGATTGCATTTGTTAAGTTGTTTAAAGAGTACAAGGACATCTTTGCATGGACATATGGTGACTTAAAAACCTTCGATGCCAGCATTATGCAGCATGTAATTCCGTTGGAAATGAAGGCTAAGCCCTACCAACAAAATCTTTGCAAGATGCATCCAAGCCTAGAGTCGCTGGTGAAGAAAGAATTAAACAAAATGTTGGATGCTAAAATCATTTTTCTGGTTAGACACACATGTTGGGTAGCCAATCTCGTGCCAGTAAGAAAGAAAAATGGAGACATTAGGTTGTGTATCGATTTCAGATACCTGAAGAAAGCATCGCAAAAGGATAACTATCCTGTCCCTTCTATGGAACACATTCTTCAGTGCGTTTTTGGTTCTGAAATGTTGTCCCTATTAGATGGGTTTTTAGGATATAACCAAGTGTTGGTGTCTAATGGGGATCAGCTTAAGACAACCTTCAACACTAAATGGGGCACTTACGCATATTGTAGAATGCCTTTTGAACTTATTAATGCAGGTGCCACATTCCAGAGAGCTATGGACATAACTTTCTGAGGGTTGATTAACAGATCAGTAGTGGTTTACATGGATGACATCAGTGTGTATTCACATCACAAAAGGGATCATATTTATCATTTGAAATAGATTCTCGAAAGATGCTAAAGATACAAAATATCGTTGAATCCCAAGAAGAGCGTCTTCGCAGTTACAGAAGGGAAACTACTGGGTCATATCCTTTCTAAAGAAGGGATTATTATTGGGTCATATCCTTTCTAAAGAAGGGATTATTATTGATCCTGAAAGAATAGAGACTATCATGAGAATACAACCCCCTGTAAATAAAAGGGCAATGCAATCTTTCTTCGGGAAGATTAATTTCATTAGGAAATTTGTTTTAGGTTTCGCAAAAATAGTGTGTCCTATGCAGCTAATGATGAAAAAAGACGTTGTGTATAAGTGGAGTTATGAAGCTAAGAAATCATTTTAGCGAATCAAGGAGGCAATTGTAGAAGCTTTTGTGTTGGTTAGCCCCAATTTTGGCAAGGAATTCTTCTTGTACACTTTTGCTTTTGATGTTTCATATGCCGCAATCCTCACTCAAAAAAATGATGATGGCAACGAAGTCCCTATTTCTTATATGAGCTCTAATCTTTAGGGAGCAGAAGTGAACTACCCAGATGTGGAGAAACAAGGCTTTGCAGTTTTTAAAGCCATAAAACACTTCTGCCCATATTTATTAAAGACCAGGACTAAAGTAATTGTTCCCCATCCTATTGTAATAGCCCTCTTCATGTAGAAAGAAATGGGTGAACGGAGAGGAAATTGGATAACCGCACTTCAAGAATTCGACCTCGAGATTAAGCCAACAAAGATAGTTTGAGGGCAGGGATTATGTAGGCTAGCTGTAGAAGCCTTGTCAGATAAAGAAGGGGTGCCCGAAGAACTAGAAGCGCAGAGCATGAAAAATGCACAAGTATAATTCAGGGAGGAGCCCCTATGGATTAATGAGACGCTAATGTATGAGCGCGAAACGCCAGAAGCCCTTTTGGCTCCTGAGTCGTGGTATCACGACATATGTTTTTATTTAACACGGGGATCATGTCCTGAACACATGGATGCATCACAAAGGAGAGCGCTCAGATTGAAATCTAATCAGTTTCACTTGGTCTATGACACATTATACAAAAAAAAATATGATGGAATCTGGCTGAGATGTTTGGAAAAGGGGTGATGTTGATCATGTCTTGAAAGAAATGCACGACGGCCCAGTAGGTGGTCACTATGGCGGAGAGACCACTGCTCACAAAATATTAAGAGCTGGATATTATTGGCCCACAATGTTCAGAGACTTGCATGCCTATGCTCGCAAATGCAAGGTATGTCAAACCACCGCAGGACGAGAAAGAAAGCCAGTTGTTCCCCTCATAGCCGTTATGATTTATTTCCCGTTCCAGCAATGGGGCCTAGATGTCATAGGCGAGATCACTCCAAACTCTTCGCAACAGCATAAGTATATACTCACGGTGACTGACTACTTCACCATATGGACCAAATCCATCCCGCTTCAGAAGGTAAACGAAGATGAGGTAGTATCATTTGTTGAGAAATTCATTATCAACAGGTTTGGCATCCCTGACGCTCTCATATTTGACAATGCTTCTTACTTTTCATCACTGAAATTGACTGAATTTGCTATTGATAAATCAATTCACATAACGTATGCATCAAATTATTACCCCCAGGGAAATGGAGTTGCAGAGTCCTTGAATAAAATCCTCATCTGCATAATCTGTAAATCTATCACCGACAGCAAGAGGAAATGGCACAACGCTCTAACAAACGCCTTTTGGGCCGATAGGGTCACCCCAAAAGTGGCCTTAGGAAACTCTCCATACTTCCTCGTCTATGGACGGGAAGCCATCTTGCCTCCCAACGTTACCCTTCCCTCTTTACAGCTCTCCCAAGCCTCAAGAGGGACCCCTTCAGCCTTACTTCAAGAAAGGATCAACCAACTGGTGAGGTTGGAGGAATTGAGAGATAAAGCCAGAAATAAATTCAGAAATCACCAAATGATTGTAAAGAGATGGTTTGATCTCCATCTAGCAAGAGATAAAGATTACCAAGTAGGAGAGACAGTCCTAAAATGGGACAAGTTGAATGAGCCAAAAGGTAAACACACGAAATTCCAACACTTATGGCTGGGCCCATTCCAAGTTGAGGAGAATATTGGTCACGGAACTTACAGACTGAAAACTTTACAGGGAGAAACTGAAAAACTCCTTGTTAATGGCCAACATCTTAAGAGATACTTCTAGTAGCCACCACATGGTGGTTACCTCCTGAGTAGGTTAGGATTCATTTTATTTTGTTGTTAGCTTAGTTATAGTTTCGTCCCTTCCGTTCTTGTTGTTTCCGCAAAGTTCATTATCCTTCTATTTTGAATTTCAGTCCTTTCTCAGCCAACTGATTTTGGTCCTCTTAAAATCTCCTCAGATTACCTTCATTCACCGCCTTCAGCTTTTGCACCCCTCATTAACCTGCTGATGAGTATGTTGATCCTAAATCCATCATTACCTTGCAAATCAAACAAACTTTCAATGAGCCCATGAGAACTTGAAAATCAGCGATGGAATTCAAATCGAAGTCACTCATTAGCGTCTGTTGGGAACTAGGTAAGATCTGTTGATTACCTGAATACCTAGAGCATGTAGGGGCATCTTTATAAAACAAAAAATGTGTAACTACTACTGGACTGGCATGGAGGAACGTTGCTTTTTAAATAAATCCCACACAAACCTAGCCTATGCTTGCCTGTAAGGTTTGCCGTTATTCTCCATTGGTCCCATCCACCACACTAAGTTTTCCAATACCTGTCATCTACAAATAAACCTCCTTTCATGGGCTAAACTCACTGTCATATACCCTGTGGCAAATCCAATTGTGCTCCAGTCCTTGTGCCTGAAACTGGAAGGACTTATTTAAAAGAAAATGAAATGTTGAGTCCTTGTGCCAATCTGGAAGGACAGGATGTTTGGGAAGCTGGTTGGAGTAGGGATTGTTGCTGGGCTCAGAGTACTGGCTGACACAACAAGCCCAACCTTGCTTAAGCAGTTTAAAAATATGGCATGATCCATGACTGTGCCCCATTCAATCATATGAAAATATAGCGTTGAAATTATTATATAAAGTGCATATAAACATATCTACATCAAGTTTGATGAGCGATAAAGAGCTAAGGTACACACCTAAACACGTATTGACAGACCAGTGATGGCCTCGAAAGGACTTTTGAAAGTAGAAAATAGGTAAAGGAGGGTCAATTAATCCCATAATACTACCATTGGAGAATGCTTGTCAAAGCCTTATAAGCAAGTATAAGCTATTTGTCTTTATCCCACCTGTAGAAATTAATGTTGAAGTGGAACCCATGCCTATCCATCTATACAGTTTGCATTTCAAGTTTATATTAACACCCCGATGTTCTATTAATCCAAGGTTTGTTTGGAAACAGAGATAAATAGTTCTCCCAGCAGTTCGGCGTTTGTTGTGGCCACAACCACCACCCTATTAAAACTTGCCTTGGTAGCAATTTTGAATGGGTCCCCTAAAATTCAATCTTTCACCTCTCCGAATAATCTGTTTTATCCCAGAGACATTAACTCTTTTCCTAGTCGAATCTTCATGGTTAAGCCCGCCTTAATAAATCTTTGCTACATGGTTCATTCATGACCAAGCCTAGCCCTTCATTCATTTCCTTCATCAGGACTTTTTCAACCCTCAAAAACCTTTTATCGCACCTTTATTTCCATTATAACTTTTTACAATGGAAATGCTTCGCAAACATTCATAACTCACCCTTTTTCGCCTATCGCAATCAACACTAAGGCATAATGTTCACCACTATGCTCCGAACTCGACGGCATTTATTAACCATAATTAATATATATAATAATATATATATATATATATATATATATATATATATATATATATATATATATATATATATATATGTATGTATGTATATATATATCGGATCTGGAGCCCCATCGCATATTGCAATCGGCTAGGTCCAAGGCTATATGTATATGGCGCACCACTATCTACCAGACCCAATGGCTTTATTAACCACAATATATATATATCGGGTCTGGAGCCCCATCGCATATCGTAATCTGCGGGTGTCAAAGCTGGTCCATAAGGCCGATGCGATACAGAAGACCCGACAGGACTATCAAGTATAATACATACATTATTGGGTCCGCTTCCCCAATTGCATGTCACAATCGGCAGAACCCAAGGGTTATATATAAGGTGCACTGTGATATACTAGAACCGCCAACAACTATGAATTCAAGTATATAATATTTCAAGTCCGGCCTTATGATTGGATGCGGGTTTTCCCATGTATTCCCATGTTTTCGATAAAGTGTTGTTGTCTGGTATTTAAAAGGAAAAGCCAATAAGGCGGACCCACCGAGATTATTAAGCGCAGCATATGCATATATCAGGTCTGCTTCCCCAATCACATATCGCAATTAGGCTTCGATGACACCCAAGGTCCATTCACTCACCATTGAAGCATTGCGATGCAATATGGCGGACCTGATGATAACTATAGGCCCAGGTGTATAACATTTGAAGTCCGGCCTTATGGTTGGCCGCGGGTTTTCCCGTGTTTTCTTGCGTATTTCGCCAAAATGATGTGGTCCGGGTTTTCGAAGGAAAATCTTGTAAAGTGAGTAGGTCTGCACTTGAAGCGTTGTTAAGACAATCCTTGAGTAAAATGAATATTAGGGGAAACGAGAATACATGTCACAGCAAGGCCCAGGTTTGATAATTATAGTTGCTCTGCGTGCAAGATTAAATAGAAACTGTGGTTGAATGCAAGGTTTGTTTATGATCATGTTGTGTTGTTTCATAATCATAAAACTAATGTTAATTATCTCCGCAGGCGAGGAGTAAAAGAAACGCATGAGCAGATCTGGAGAGTCTATATATGCGGATCGGTTCCATTTAAAGATGCAGCCTTGGGCATTCTCAGTCGAGTTTCCACGCGTTGCCTGTGTATTCCGAAAGTGAAATTGTCCCAGGTTTCATCATGAAGAGATGACACATAGTCATCCTCTTCTAATCAACATCTATGCATTTCCCTAGGAAAAGAAGCACTCCAGTAGATATGCTTTCTACGTGTCAGCAGTGACATTGACTATTTTACATCTGTGTATTTTGATCTGTATATTGAAAAGAACAGGGGGGAGGCAAAAGGTTATGGGAAGACCGAGAGTCATTTCTAGCTGCATAAGTATTACCTCCGGATAAGAGAGGGGGACTTTTTTTAGGCAGGACATCTTTTGATTTATTGTGAATAATGTAGACTGTTTGGGTCTAAAGGAACCTTTTGTTTCAGATCTATTCTCTTCATGTTTTATATGTTTGGAATCAGGGTGTTGTTGCTGGCATAAAGATAAATGTGTTTTGCTTTGTGCATATTGATAATATACAATTCATGGTTATTCCTAGTTATTTGAATATAATTCAATAGCATGCTTAACTTATGAAAGGTTGCTGATTCGAAACTTTGTTAAACATCAGTTGCAAGTGTTATTTGTATGGAAAGGAATGTGTATTCCTGTATAAGTAATTGGATTGCAATTAGGATTTAATACAACCTTGTTCTTATGTGAACTAGTAATTGATTCATTTGAATTTGGAATCTATATATGATGTTTAACCTCTTTTTGTTATGCTCCTGCAGGATAGATTAGGATAGTTAGGACTAGACTAGAGTAGTTAGAAGTAGTGTAGATAGGATTTGATACATATAGGTTAGTTGTTTCTTTTGTTGGTTTAAATTGAAGTCTTCCTCTAGGAAGCCATCTCTCACCACCTTTAAAACTTTATGGGATCCTTTAAAACCCATTGGAGCTAGCCATCCCAAACGAAAGCAGATCTAATTAGGATCTGTGATCGGGTTAGTTCCCCTAGTTGGTATAGCAAAAATTTTCCATGTCAACATTATGCTAAGTTATCCATTCATGATCTATAGCCCACATATTTTCCATGTGTTTGGCGAAATGCCTAGTATGTTCTGGTCAGTCTAGGTCAAATTTTGAGTTGAGATTGAATGCTTAATTTTGTTTTCATGTTCGATGTGATTCTATAAAGTCTCAAACAATTATGGGCAGTGGTCTGGAGGCAAGCCTAAAAAGGTGGCATTGATTCCGCGACCGCATGCTCAGAACTAGAAATTTAGGCTACAACTACATGAATGTAGTGTTGTGCATGCATTTGAAGGCCTCCAACTGCATGGAGGCCTTATTGTGGGTGAGATTGTGGGCCCAGGGTGGAAAAATGGGGGTCTAAGTTAGGGTTTGGCCACCTAGGGTGGTTTTTTAGCCCCTGAGTGACCTGTAGCCCTTGTAGGAAGTCATTATATGGTTAGTTGTCGGCTCCACTTCCTTAAATGAGTGTAGGAGATCGAGTCATGTCATAGTAACTCTTTGTCTCATGTTTACCCTAACAAGTTGGTGAAACTAGGTAAATGTGGGATGGGTGGTTACATGGTGGCATCAAAGCTCCTAGGTTCAAGCACTTGGACTGGATGGGCGAAATGTGTTTGTCATGCATGCATTTCAGTTGTCTATGAATTGTTATGCATGCATTGTGATAGTCATTGTTGCAGTAGTGTCATCATGTAGAAGTTGATGATGTTGATGTTGAGATGATTGATATGTTGCTTTCATTATATATACATATGTTGTGCTAATCCAGATTGATTTTGAAAATGAGATAGCCTCCCCTGAACTTCACTAAGGTATGTTTAATCATGGTTATATTTGGTTTATATGACATGGCATGTTTGTAGGAATTAGAAGATCAATATGACTAACAAAATGGAGGACTACAGTTCACATGATTTTCCCTATAGATCAAATGACAAACATGGTGATGAGTACTCTCCTGACATAGCAAATACATTGAGAAGTTTAAAAGTAGAGATTAAGAGTTGAAAGGCATATAATGACAGGATCATTTAGTCAGAAAAGACTTACTAGGGCACAGGAAAAACAAGTAGAGGTTAATGTAGTCATCCTTCAGAGTTTATCAGATTTGGAGAGACAGGGACTACTTAGGATAAGTCACGGACAAGAGGAAAGGACCAATGGGTTATATGGAAACAAGTCCCAATCAGGATACAAGTTTGATAGGGATGATATAGTCAAAGATGGTAGATTCTTGGATGCCCTTGACAAGAGAGGTGATGACCGTGGGTTCTGTTCTATTTCTAGTTCAAAGAGATAGCATCATCATCACCACCACTATATGTATAGGAGGAGTGAGAAACCATACTTGCCAAAGGTGTTTAAGAAAACAAATCCTCCTACATTTGATGGAGAAATGAAGAAGTCACAAGATGTAGAAGCATGGTTGCTTGCGAATGAATAAGTTATTCATAGTGCATGATTACCTAGAAAATATGAAAGCCAGGATAGTTTCTTTCAGTATTAAAGTAAAAATAGACATTTGGTGGGAAGATGTAAAGAATGTCAAAGACATTTGAGAAGAGAATATAAATTGGAGTGACTTCGAGAGACTTTTCAGGAACAAGTATCTATCGGAAATATACTATGATGGCAGGGCAAAGGAGTTCTATGAGTTGAAGATGGGATCTATGACCAATGAGGAGTATACTAGAAGATTCTTAAAGTTGTTGAGATGTGTGCCTTATATTAAGGAGGAGAAAGAAAATATTTATAGATTCATTAGTTGGTTGTGGATATCATTCAAAGATAGGATTGAGTTTGATGAGCCTAGATCACTAGAGGAAGCCATCAAAAATTTGAAGCAATGTTATGATCAATCGAAGAACCTTACTTAGTCTAAGTAGGATTGGAAAGGTAATGAGAAGAATAAAGGAAAGTGGGCTAAGAAGAGAGGAAAACCTCAGGATATATATGACAAGGAGAATACAACACCATACAAGAAATTCAATGTAGTTGATAGAGGATAAGGATTCAGTTTGAGGAGCAAAACAAGGGTGATGGTAGGAAACCTTTATAGTGTTGGACTAATAGAAAGGATCATCAATGGAGATATTGTCCACAACATCAGGGTGGTAGACCATAGATTTACAATGCTTAGGAGGCACAAATAGTTGGGGATGTTGGACAGAGTATTCCTCAGATTTATGCAACATTAGATAATAGGCAGGTTGATCATCAAACATTTATTATCGAGATGGAAGGTAATCTTTTTTGTCAAGTTGTTTCTATTTTGATTGACCTTGGATCTTGTTAGCATTTGAAATTTCACCTCAGGCTGAAAAAGGTAAACTCCAAGGCAACATCAAACCACTTAGCCTCGTAGCTAGCCCTACGGGGCAAGAGAGGGCTCTCTCCGGTCTATCTCGGCAAAGAATCTTCAACGGGCAGAGATAACCAATAAAGAACACTGATTTTAGGCTAGTAAACTAATAAAAAGGTTTGATTTGGGATTTTTAGGGTTTTGGTGGAAAATTGGGGAAAGGCAATTTTGGGTGCGGGGATTGGACACAGTTTTCGCAGGGGGTTCTCTGGGGCGAGGTAGGAGACTGTATTGATGCCTTTGAAAGATTTGGATGGATGAGAATGACTGGTGAGGAGCTAATGAGAGCAAGCAATCACCTTGAATTCTCCTTAAACAGCTGAAAACATTGATATTAAGCAAATTTAAAGGCAGAGCATAGCAACCATGAATTCTACCTTAACACTTCATTTGTCTAATTTGCAGAAAAAAAGTAAGAAGATGATTCGCATAACAAACTTACAAGTACAAAGAGAAACACACCATCAATACATGTAACCACAGGAATCCCAAAAAGGACTGCAAAACCCTCGTCTTTCTTCCTTTGCCAAAAATGTAGAGATACAATAAGTAATACAATAGAAGCTTTCTCCCTCAAGAGTCCAACCATGAAAATGAATAAGAAAGCACATAATATAGGCAAGCTAACATCTTTCCTTGCCTCTAGGGGTCGAGCTCACTATCCTAGGAGCTGTTTCAACCAATTCAAAACTGAGCACTAAAATCTAGGCAGTCAAAACAACTTGCCTCTATAAGCTAGGAAACCAATTCATTCATTAAATTTTTGCCTTTTTCATGAATGAATCTTCTAGAAGAGATAAATAAGTGTCAAAGTATCATAAAATTACATCATTTACATCAAGGAGGATCAAAATCCACTCCAAAAAGTCAAACCTAGTCAAAACTACGTTTTGCTGAGCTGTAGGTGCATTTCTGTGAAAATAGCCTGATGCGTAGCGCCCTGAATCTCAACGCGTAGCGCGCCTTTGGGCCTGATTTTGAGGCACTTCCCGGAGTCCAAATGAGGCACAAGTGGGCTTGTTGGAACGTTTTGGATGTCTACTTTCCAGCCCAAGTGGAGTTTTTCAATTTGGTGGCCATTTGCCCCTCCAAAATTGCAATCTCCCAAGACTGCTTCCTGTGTGTCCAAAAAGTGGCAGAAGGTCATTTTTTGCTTGTTTTTTGACCTTTTGGGGGCTCCAATCTCCATGAAATTTCTTGGCCATGACTGAGAAACTGTATTTTGTCCTGAAAAATCCAAAAATTCAAACTTTTTCTGAAATGGACATCCCCAACGAAAGGGTAGCGCCCGGCGTGCTACGCGTTGGGGACAAAAACCTGTTTTTGACAAAAAATTTCAAAAATGACCAAAATTGCTCCAAATTGTCTAAATTTTGAGTTGGGGGTGTATCATTGAGTGCCATGCTCCCTCACGGTAGCATCAGCCAAAATCTGAAGTGGATCGGGCCTTTTCTTCCGTTTTTGTGCCTTGGCCAATCGTCTCTTGAGAACCTTCATTTTTGCCTTGCACACGTGCATGCGGGCCCAATAATGATTTTTCATGTGGCGGAGCATATCTTTGTCTCTATTGGCTTTCGCCAACAACCTCTCCAAGTGAATGTTCACCCGAATAAGCATGGATTCTCGATATATGGGTGTCAAATCACCGAGTCTCTTACGGGCCAATTCCCGGTCTTCACTAATCTTCCGCTACTCATAAAGCTCGTGCTCATCCTCCAACTGTTTTGTTGCGCTGCTCTAAATAGTTAATCACCCATATTTCCATCTGCAATTTCTTGTGCAGCGACTCATTCTCGGTCCTTTTCTCTCGGATGATCTCCTTAAGCTCCGAGCTAGGAGAACGGGTGTCAAGATCAATGATGTCAATATCTGGATCATCTGACAATCCTTCCTCAATCATGGGCTGCTTGCCCCTCTCTGATACCTGTGTTGCTATCGGAAATGAGGCCCCTTCCATCTGGTGTGGAGATAACACTCGCGGTGCTGATGAAGAAGGCGAGACCCCTTCCACCTGGTGTGGAGAAAATACTCGTCGAGTTGATGCAAATAAGGCCCTGTGGCCTCTCTGATATGTGACCAATGGAGGGGAACTGACATGTCTGGGCTCAGGAATGTCATACTGCTGTGAAGGTCCTCCCTCCCCATGAACAACCTCAGGGGGTGGTGGCGCTGTGAAGAAATCTCGAGAGATGAAATCCTCCCATGGAATACCCTGCTGGGCCAACTGATGCATGACCACAATCTTGATCAAAGCATAATGGTAGATGCTCCTGTGTTGCTGTGCTGGGCTCTTTCTCTGCACCAAGGGAACCATCCTCTCAATATTCCGGCACATGAAGAAAGGAATGTTCATCATCCATACCCGTGTGAAATGCATCAACAAGCGGATATGATACGAATACAAACGTGAAAATCTGCCCTCATAGGTGAAATAGCGAATGATGAGCCTCATCAAGGGCGCATACTCATCCCTCAAGAATATGAAAGGAAACACACCAGTTAGGTGCCTCATATATACAGGTTTAATGTAGGGCTCATACTGGAATCTGTCCAACAGCTGGCACTTGTTCCACTCTTCTCCAGCATTGGGTATCCCTGTTGCTTGAGCAACAATCTCAGGTGACAATGTAAAATCCACCCCTGCAAGATTCACATGCCCGTTGTGCAAATGCAAAACAAACAAGCAGACCAATTCCCTGTGGTGCTGAATTTGGGAAATTCTCTCGCAATATCCATAGCATGATTGATGATGGAAACATGTGACTGCAAGTGGACAAGCTTGCAAATAGGCCAAAGAGGTGGGCTCCTGTCTCACATGCTGACCACCCTTACCACCCCTGTGAGGCCTCCTTGGAACCTCAATCTCTGGTGTTGACTCACGGTCATCACTTTGCTCATAGTCTGTTTTGGTTTTTGACATGGTTTCAAGAGCAAAATGGCTTAAATGTACTGCTGCTTTTGCTCAAATGACCTGCTGTTTTGACTGTTTGAATGCTGCTCCAAGGGGACAAAAAACAAAAGGGAGATGTTAGGGAGGGGGACTTTGAGGGGACTTAGGGAAAATATATATAAAAAGGGAATTTAGGGAAGGAATTATGGCACATACATCATCACATCATCATAATTTGCAGGGGTTTGATAGGAGGTAGGGTTTAGGGAGATTTTATTGAATTTTAGGGATAGGTAGGGTTTTAGGGCTTTTGATTTTTTTTTTTTGTTAGGGAGATTAGGTGAAAATGACAAGGGAGGGGATAATGGGAATGTGGGGAATGAGGGAGTGAAAAAGGACGACCTTGGGCAGCAAATGTAAAACCATAGCTCACATGCATTTGAATTTTTTTTTTTAAACATAATACATATGAATTTTCCATTTCACCTTGATGGCATTTGACACATTTTCACGCTCATGTTATCTTTACAAAGCAAGAACTTCAATGATTTGAGGCCTACCTGAAGAAATTGAAGAGGAAGAAGTTGATTTGTGGCTCACTGGCAAATTTCTGAAGGTGGACACCCAACGCGTAACGCGCGGGCTCTGGAGCGTAGCGCGCACCCAACGCGTAGCGCCCGACCAATTTTGCACTGCAGAGACTGCCCTGATGCGTAGCGCGCGCCCAACGCGTAGCACGCAAGCCCTGATGCGTAGCGCGCAGGTGCAGTCACCAAATTCACCCAGTTTCACACTAAATCGCCTTTCACACTTGCTCTTGGAGTCTTGGAGGCAAAAGAATTACAAAATGAGGAGAGAAGGGCTTTTATACGCTTGATTTAAATTTATTTCCCCTCAAACCCACTTTATAATGTTTATGCAATGACACTCTTTAAAACTAATTGTTGTTGACTTGTGGTTTCCTTTTTGTCATGAAATTGGTTGAAATGATGCTTTTTCTTGAAAATTTTTGCAGGGATAGCTTCTGAGGAGTCTTGGCAAAGGAGACCAAGGCCGCATGCCGACTTCTGGAGAATTTGAATTTTTTACAAATTTTTACAAAAATGAGAAAATGACCTTGCCTTCAAAAACAGAGTTTTTGAACTCAAGGTCAAAATTAGCTATACAATATGAAATCATCTGAAGTGATGCTTTGATGGACATCCCTCTGGCCTGCTGGGCATTTATTGACCTCATAAGACATGACCTCAAAAGACAAAATTGGACTAAACCCTAGACCTAGGACCTTGATTTCAAGACAAGACCAATGACCCTGTAAGGAATTTATTGACTGAAACAAAATTAATCTAGCAGTGCCAAGAGGGGAATAAAAGACACAAGCTCCTCCATCAGGGTTATGGCATGCCTAATGGAATGCAATAAGATGACACTGATGAGACACCTACTTATGCAAATGGAAAGAGCTTTGATCGTTGATGGGGGGCTACTAGACCGACTCTAACATTGGCTCCAATGGGGATGGTAGCTCCTTGGAGGTGCCAAGAACCTTAGACCTCTGGGAGAGCAGACCAGTGCCTTTTAATCATTGGGCAATGGAGTCATGATTTACATATTTGACCCAAACTGGGACAGCTTTATTGACTGGACAAGTGACTGAAAATTGGACCAATTTTGACTTAAACTGACTTCAACGTTAAACAGAAAATGAACTGATACAAACAACATGACAAACTCACACCAACTAATCTTCATCTTCAGAATTATAGCCTTCACCGCGGGCCCCAGACTAAAGATGAAAGATCAGTTCACACTTGCAGTGGAATCAAAGTAAAATGGTAATTACAATGATAATGACTAGAGCAAAAAATGCTCAGACATGGTACCTTTTAAGCAGTCGACCATTGACCGACCCTCCAAGACAATCATCACCATTCATTTCTTTGAGAAGAAAGGCATTTGGACCACGGTATGCTGCAATTTTGTAGGGACCTTTCCAAAAGTTGTCAAACTTTCCATGTTTCCCTTTGTCTTCATTTCGGGCATCCCACCTCAAAACAACATCATATATTTGGAAATCATCCGGTTTTGCTTTCCTGTCATAGATTTTCTTTATGAACTCTTGCAACTTGAGAGTATTGTGAAGAACCTCCTCCCGTGTCTGTTGTAAATGAATCATTTGACCAATCCGCCTTTCAATGGGATCCTCCTCACCACCAGCTTCTTGAAGCAATTTTGCTACCGGAATACTAAGCGAAGTAGGAAACACTGCATCTGTCCCGTAAACTAGTTCAAAAGGTGACATACCAATTGACCTTTTCTGACTTACACGATTAGCCCATAATGCATTTACTAACTTTTTGTGCCAGCTCTTCTTGTTGATTTCCAGCAATTTCTTTATGATGTTTACCAAAGATTTATTCGAAGATTCAGCCAGCCCATTTCCTTGCGGATGATAGGCGGTCGAATGCCCCAAACTGATATTATATTTGTAGCAAAAATCAACCATCTTCTTCGATTTAAACGCTGCTGCATTATCTGTAATCAACTTATGTGGACAGCCGAAACGTGACAATATGTTATTTTCAAGGAAAGAAATAAAACCAAGTCCATGGCCTGCCGGGTGGGAATGGCTTCAATCCATTTCGTGAAGTAATCGGTGGTTGTCAATATCCATCGATGCTATTCAGAAGATGCTGGATGAATTTCGCCGATGAAATCCAAGCCCCACTGCTGAAATGGTGCACTGACTTCAATGGGCTTGAGAGGCAATGGCTGTAATTTATGCTTTCCTTGAAAAATTTAACATTCCTGACAACTCTTGACTGCTTTATATACATCTGAAAAAAAATGAAGGCCAATAAAAACCTGCCCTTAGGATCTTGTTTGCCATGGTCTTCCAAAACAAGTGGCCCTCGCAGTCACCTTTGTGAAAATCCTCTACAGCTCTCTTAGCTTCCTTCTCGACCAAACAATTCAGCAATATGCCACCGGGGTCTTTCCAATATAGTGCAGATTTGATGATGCAAAATTTGGTAGCCTTTAATTTCAATGTCCTAGCTTTGTTTTGAGGCACCCCGGGAGGTGAAGACAAATTTTGAAGCACATATAAAATATCAGCATACCAAGGAGAAGAAATAAAGATGTCAGATACCTATAGTGCTGAATTCTCCTCGTCTTCATCAGATAGGGCAACTATCAAATTAATTTCTAGGACATGGATATTTGTTTCAGCCATCAATTTAGCGAGACCTTGACCCTTAATCAGCTTGGTAGGCTTAATTTCCACATCATATTCTAATAGTGCAGCAATCCACTTACCCCGCTTTCCTTCCGGTTCCGCTTGTACCAAAACATCTTTAACAGCCACGTTAGGAACATATGCCAAAATGTGGGAATTCAGTATGTACACACGGAAATCTTTCAAGGATTTTACCAGCGCCAATGCTTGTTTTTCAATGATATTATACTTCAGCGCTCCATCCCTTATAATACAACTGAAAAAAGCAATGGGCTTCTCAACTCCATCTCTCTTTTGCATCAGCACAGCTGCCAATGTATGCTCAGAAGCAAATGAAAATAAAATAAAATCTTGTGTATAATCCGGGCTGATTAGAGTTGGGGCTGAAGATAAAATTAACTTTACCAAATTGAAAGACTTTACCGCCTCTTCGGTCCATTTGAGCTGGTTTTCCTTTTTGAGCATGTTAGTGATTTCTCTGAGGTGTTCGGCAAGATTCGGAATAAAGCGACGCAAAAAATTCAACTTGCCATTAAAGGACTGAATCTCCTTCTTGTTTCGGGGCTGCTCTAATTACTGAATAGCTTCCACACATGTAGGATCTATATGAATGCCATCTTTGGAAATGATGTGGCCCAACAGCTTGCCTTCACTCATGGCGAAAAGGCTCTTCTTCGGATTCAATGAGATACCATATTTTCTGCACTTTTGAAACACCATTGTTAAATGATACAAATGTTCTTCATCATATTTAGAAAACACAGTTAAATCATCAAGATAAACGACCAAAAAGACATCCTTCTCATTAGAAAAGGCCATGTCCATCGCCCGCTGAAAGGTAGCACCTGCATTTCTCAATCCAAACGGCATCTTGGCATAATGAAATGTCCCCCATGGAGTAGTGAATGAAGTCTTGTCGCGGTCATCCTCATGCACCAAAATCTGATTGTACCCGGAATAACCATCAAGTAGCGACATCCTTGATGCCCCAACTACCCGCTGCAATATATGATCCATCTTGGGCAGCAGATAATTGTCCTTTAGCGACACCTTATTCAGATTTCTGAAGTCTATACACAAACGGATCTCACCGGTCTTCTTTCTCATGGGCACCAAGTTGGAAATCCAGTCAGAAAATCTGATTGGCACTATAATTCCAGACTTGTACAGCCTTTTAACTTCTTTCTCAATCAAAGGCAGCAACTTAGGATTAATTCTTCTCAACTTTTGTCGGAAAGGCTTTTGATTTGGCTTTATGGGAATGGTATGTTGAATGATACTTGTGTCATAAGTTTTCAAATCTGAATAATCCCATGCAAAAACATTAGGAAACGAAGACAACAATCTGATATATTCTTTCTTTACCTTTGGCGACAATGCCTTCGATAGTTTCACCATCTTTGGATTTTCAGTTGTTCCGACATTCACTTCTTCAACACCTTCTTCCATTGGCCTCAAAGTTGGTTTGCGGGCCACGTCATCTTGATCGAACAGCTCCTCCAAAGGAATTAATCCTTTAGGAATGAAATTATCTTTAAGTTGCAATACATTCATCTGATTTACTTCCTCAAGTTCTGTATTTATGGAGATGTCTTTGAACTCACCTTCAACTTGCAGAAAATCCTTGATTTCTTCGTCATCTTGGAAAACTTGCCAACATCTTTGATTGTCTAGAACTGTAGGACGGTGCTTCACATAAATCTCAAACTTATTGCTGGAATTCATGGGGATTTTTAGATTGCTTGCTGCCTTAGCCAATGCATCTGCAACACAATTTTGGATGCGGGGCACACATGTCAAAGTATGTTCAGAAAACAGCTTCAAGATATCTATGACAGCATTTTGATATGTTCGCATACGAGGATGCTTGGCCTGGAACTCACCTTTCACTTGCTTTATAACCAACTCGGAGTCGCCATATACTGCTATCTTCTTTACCTTCAGCTTCCGAAGGATTTTCAGGCCAACAATGAGAGCCTCATATTCCGCCTCATTGTTTGAACAATCGAATGCCAATTTGTAAGAACATACTCATACCTTGCTTGGGACTTTGTTTCGGATAGAAAATGGACTTCGAATCCACACACCTATACCAGCACCATCGCTGCCCACAGCGCCATCAAAATCCATGGTCCAAAGACCATCCTCATCGTCTTCTAAGTGTTGAAAATGTGATGTCTCTGCATTTTCTGTTTGCTGCCCATTGATTTCAGCTGTTGGCTCCATGACAGCGGACCCTTCTTCACTTTCCTTTCTCAAAATTTCTCTAAAATTTTTTGTAATGTCTGGTATATCTTCTGCTTGAACTAACTGACTATCTATCTCATTAAAATTATCCGCAAACAAAACAAATGACTCTAAATCTGTATGTACATAATTTACCGGATGATTAACTGGCTTTTCCTTACTAGTGATCATGTATTTCATCTTTTGTTCCCGATATAATTTCCTCATCTGACCGAAGACCAGGATTGTAGCATAAGAAAACTCGAGCTGAAGTGTACCTTTAAGCTTAGCTCCCCAAGATCTCGAAAGCAACATTCCGAATCACGAAGGAATATCCGCCACCACAACATCTATCAAAACATTCTTTGCTGGGATTTGATCTAAGCTCACTACCAAGTCCTTGATCAAACCAATACATTTTACCCGGCTAGAATCAAACGAATACAAATCATGATATTTCCTCGTGATGTCTAGTCCCAGCTTTTCCATGATTGCTTTCGACATCAAATTATCCGAAGCTCCCGAGTCAAACATAGCATTATGCAAAACATACTCATGCAATTGCAAACTGATATAGAACAGAGGAACATCATTTTCGGGAGACTCACCATTTAAAGTGGGCCCAAAAATCAATTCCAGCTGATCATCTTCTACATTCACCGCGTCTAGCATTGGATCAAAATTCAGCATCTTGGAGATTTGGCCTCAGTAAGTGATGTTCTTCATGATTTCCGTAAAAGGAATGGACACTTTCAACTTTGAAATTTCATTCTCCAAACTGAAAACTGAAACCTTCTCACCTTCTTTGGTCGGAACTTCTCTTTTTTCAACTTTATCTCTTGGTGTACTTGATGGCTGATCTATCTTGCTTGCTGATGATGATTGACCTGCTGAAGGATCGCTTATCTCTTTCCATTTTTTCTGTGGAGCAGCTGAACCATTCTTTGTTGAAGTATCTGTCCTCTTCTGGATGGGATTTATGGGAACAACTCAGTTTCTTAATTGTCTCTGCTGAGCGGATAAAGCATTCAAGTACCCTCTTTGATATTCTTCCGATTCTTATTCAAGTGCTGCATCATTTGACAAGATATAATGCTCATCCTGAGGGACGATGGAGTTTCTCACCAACTCTTTCTCTTCTGTAATATAAGTGGGTAGATCATCAGGAGTGAAGAAGTGATTTTCCTCTCCCACCGTATCACCTTCATCCTCGGATTCTTGGCTAACAAAATTTTGCTGAAGTGGAGGTTTAATTTGCTGCTGAACTGCTGCCTCTTGTGCCCTTGTTTCACGCTGTTTGATTCTATATTGCGGCTGTTGCGGACCTCGAAAATTTGAATTGCGAATCTGAGGCTCCGGCTTGTCAAGATGAACATGTTCAAGTGCTCTTTCAATCTTTTCAACCTTACGGAGGACCTGATCTGATGTAGAAGCTTCCTCTTTGATTGTGACTCGCTTTTCCGCCTTCATCCTTGATCTCTTATCATTAAAGTTTACCTCAACACTGACAGCAATTTTCTGCATATCCTCCAAGGTGGGAGGATCTCTATCTCTCAATGAATAAGCCATCTCTGGATCAAAACCATCCGGGAATTTGAGAAGTGCTGATTTTCTAGATGGCCTTAAATCATCTGGAATAGCATTGTAAACTGTGTTAAATCTGATAATGTAATCTTTAATGGACTCACCATGATTGCGCTTGAGATTGTTGTACTCAGCATTGATCTGAAGTGGATCCTTTCTGATTTCCCATCGATCTAGAAACTGCCTCTGAAGTGCTTCCAAGGTGGGTATGCTTCTAGCTGTCAATCCTCTGAACCATTTTCTTACTTCTCCATCAAATGTTTGTACAAACAAACGCATAGTTACATCCTCTTCATCTATCTCATATAGATCAAAGAAAGTCGTCATTTTGTCTATATGTTGTTGAGCAGAGACACTTTGAGGAGTGCCATCAAACATAGGGATTTTACTCTGGTAGTCGGCTGGCATATCATGCAGATTTTGTGGAAGAGCAAGGGGAGCAAATCGGGCAGCCATTGCTTTAGGTAGATTGGGTCTAGGAGTAGCAGGTGGAGTAGGTGTAGCTGTAGTATGAGGAGTATGAGGAGGAGAAGTGGTATGGGATGTAGAGGGCGAACCAACTGTAGATTTTGGATAAGTGATTATAGGATTTAAAGGCAGAGCATAGCAACCATGAATTCTACCTTAACACTTCATTTTCCTAATTTGCAGAAGAAAAAGTAAGAAGATGATTCGCATAACAAACTTA
>APFE031205237.1:0-16360 GCA_000404065.3 Pinus taeda
AATGTTTAGTCAATTTAGTGTTATCTAAATTGCTAGTATTAATTGTCAACCCGAGGCTCGTAAGCTGATGAAGTGTGGTGCACTATATGTGCTTAGTTAACCTCTTTCTTACTTCGTTGTTTTATGATTAACTTATCTTCCTAAAATGGAATGATGATTATAGACAAATGAGTGCAAGTGTGTGAAAGTGATTTCTATATGAGTGAAAGTGTGTGTGATGGTGGTTTCTAATTGCTTGCTGAACTTGTAAGAGAAAAGAACTTGAAAAGAATGAAGAAATCAAAATGACTTGAAAGTAAATGGCTTGAAAGTAAATGACCACAATCTAATGGCATTAGTCTCTATCCATACTGCTGCAAATAAAAGAAATAAGAAAATCACTTCAAGGATTGATATTAATGATAATCTCCTTCTAACTCTCTGTTTCTACTGTGTATTTGCATAAAACACGATTAGAAGGGAGCTGAAAACAAATCCAAGAATTGATAAAAACTCTAATCTACTTTAATTGACAAATTGTAACACTACTAGACCTTTTCCAACATACTGCTCCTACATGTGTAATTGTGTGTAAGCAAGTGGAAAAAGTGTTAGTATCACAAGCCAAATCTACTCAAATACAAGCTGCAATTAATCAATATTCTGTTCTCTTGAAAGATAAGCTATTCATGATAAAGAGAGCATAAACTAGTTAGCATCCAACTTGTAAAATTATGCTAAAGCTAATCTAGAAAAACAGAGTAAAGAGGGCAGCATAATGAATAAGACAACTGCAACTACCATTAGACATTAAAGCAAATACACACACAAATCCCGGGCTAAAAGAAATCTGCAAGGAAATAACACTGATCAGCTTGAAAGAAGGGAAAGCAAATAAAAGAAACTATACATGCTTAAGGAAATAAACAAGTAAAGGAAATGCTACTGCACATAAAATACTTTACAGTGGCAGAAATGAGCAGGGGCCCTCTGTCCATTCAGCCACAAGGGAAACTCAGAGATCTGGAAACTTCAAGACAATGCTAAGTCTACTTCTTCATTGCAGAAAATATATAAAACAGAGTGCTAGAATAGCACTTTAAAAACAGAGTTTAGAATGCTTGAAAATATAACACAGGTTCATCCAAATACAACTGATAAAAAGCTTCATAAGCGTACACAGACGCAGCTATTTATAGAATTTTCTAAGATAGCCTATCCGTGCAACTAAATAACTGAAAAGTAAATGACTGTTATGCGTTTTCATGGTTCTTTGGCACTTCATGCGGCTGCGTGGACGAGTTGGTGGTTCTGTCGTCATGGGCAATCAATCCCAGGTTGGATCATGTCCCCTGCCATCTGTAGAACGTGGACAAATCACCGTTTAGGATGACGTGACCAAACAGCTCACAATCACCGCTAAACTGCCTTGAGTTGACCGTGACTTGCCCAGCCTTGACCGTGGATAAAGATGACGTGGATGGCTGGAAAAATAGGACAGGAACCTCGAGCACATTGACACCTAAGTGCCCATTTGGCTCATCTGGCAAACCGACACGTGGAACATTGCGTTTAACAAAAAAGGCTGCAGGATCTTCAGATAGCTGCAGGATCATCAGATAGTTGCGGGATTCCTGCAAGTAAGTCAAAATCTAAACAAATAGTCATCCATTAGCAAAACTTACTTAATCATGCTTAAGAACACCTAATGTAATGATCTGGGTGGTTTTATGGTGAAAATGAGGCAAAAGATAAGGAAAGATAAGGGAAGATTGAGGAAAACGGTAGATAAGTAAGTGTAAAGTAGAGGCTCTACAACATAGTTGAGGCAACTTAAGAACCTTTGTAGTTGGTTATTGTCTGTTATGACATCTGGAAATCTATCTGCAAACTCGAGTGCATGTTTCTGTAAAGAAATCTACCCATTGCAGATTGTGTGGCCCAAAAATTTGATAGAAGTTTGGAAAACTTCTATCTTCTTTTTGCTAAGCACCAAACCATTGTGCTTAACCAAATTCTTAAATATATTTACATGTTTAAAATGATCATGAATGGTCTTAGAAAATATTAATACATCATCTATATACACAATCAACCAATCAAAATATGGCTTGAAAATACTGTCTGTTACCTTCTGGAACTTTGATGGAGCATTCTTTAACCCAAAAGGCATGACATTCCATTCATAATGTCCTGCTGGTATACTAAAGGCAGTTTTGAATTTATCCTTCTCAGAAATGGCCACTTGCCAAAATCCTGCTTTTAGATCAAACTTGGAGAATATTTTGGCCCCCGCTATCCTCTTGATTAGATCTCCTTTATGGGGTATTGGATAGGTGTCATCAGTTAGGACTAAATTTAGAGGCTTATAGTTTATGACTAGTCTTGGGATGCCTCTAATTTGTTCAACTCTCTTATTTACATAGAACCCATAACAGTTCCATGGACTGTTTGATTCTCTGATCAGCTTTCTGCTGAGGAGCTGTTGGATTTCTTGTTCACAAAGATCTCTGTATTCTTTGCTCATGGGTATAGCTCTACTCTTACAAGGCTTTCCAGCATATCCTTCCTTGTAAGGTAGCTCCACCGTGTGCTGCTTCCTATGCCGAAAGGCATTAGTTTCCTCTGAGCAACAGTCTTCTTCAATCTGTTTCTTCAGGTCTTCAATTTTTCTTCTTATCTCAGACAACCTGAGTTGTTCTTCTACTTTCAGAGTAGATTTCAGATCTTTTAGATCTAATAATCGAGCTTCAACCTTGTCCAAATTCTGCACAGTTTGGACCATTGTTGAAATTTTGGGATTTGATATATAGGGAAGCTCAATTTTCTTCCTTGTCCCCTTAGATGTGGGAACAGAGATAAAATATCCAGCTTTTCCTCCTTTGATTCTAAGTGACCCATGAGGCTCTATTGCTACCAAAAAAACATTTCCCAGTATGTAATCTACTGGTATATCAGCTACTGCAAATTTCAGATAAACACAGTGAGTATCAAAGAAGAGGGAGGCTTTTGGTACTTCATATTGAAGCTTTTTATTATCCAAACCGACCACCTTTCTTTCTGCAATGACCCAATACTTTGCTGGAATATTTTTCATGTTGAGGATAATGATGCCTACTCCGGAATCTAAGATGCAACCATTTCAAACATTTTCCCTTTTATGTAGACATTTACTTTGACATGGTGTTGCTGATAGGAAATAGTTAATAATCTCATATCTATGAATCCAAAATTTGGATCCTTCATTCCTTCAACAACCTAAATTTCTTAGTTACTGTCATATTGAACAGTAGCCCATGGCTGATCATTGTCCAGTTTACCCTTGGGAAGTCTGGTAGAAATGTGTTGCACAATCTTCAAGGCCCCATGGTGCAAGTGGTCCAATCTTTTATGCCATAGCTCGCCAATATCTTAGCTTTGCACCAACTCTGCTTTGGAACTCAATGCAACACAGTCATCCACCTCCAGCTTGTAGAGATTCTTTACTCCAATCCCAATCCTCTTGGTTTGTCCAGTGCCGACGTGCCTCAGGAATGCCTTTCCTTTACTAAATACTACATCATAGCCTTTGTCTTCCAACATAGCGACAAACACTAGGTTCTTCTTCAGACCAGGCACATACTTTAAATCAATAAAGGTGAGAGGAGATCCATGCTCCCTTTGAAACACAACTATACCTTCACCTAAAACACGATATTTTCCATCATCACCCATCTCTATGCGCATCTGGAGGTCTTTCTCCTCCAAGGTACTGAATAAATTCTTATTGTCATTCATGTGGAATGAGGCTTCATTGTCTAGGTACCAAACACAACCCACCATCGATGAAACCATGCATGTGATGAGGGTGAAATCCAATTTGAACTGTGAGGCTAGTGCCTCACCATCTGATCCCTTCGAGGATCCCTTCTTGGATTTCTTCTGTGGACAATTTGTTGCATAATGGCCCACCTCATGACATTGAAAGCATCACACTTTTGATTTGTCAATCTTCTTCCCATCATGGGAAGAACTGGATTTGGATTGGGACACCTTCCCTTTCCCTTTCCTCGCCTTACTCGCTAAGGCTATATTTTCTTCATCATCATGCTTTGTTTAAGATCCATCTCTGGTGCTTCTCCGTATCTCCTCCTACATTAGATCTGACTACAGTCATTCACAATCTGGAAGTTTCTCTCTTCCATTTACCGAGTCTTGGTAGCTATGCTAGCTCTTAGGAAGACCAAGGAGAGCAAGACTCACCATGTCATCATCCGCTGTCGTGATTCCTACACTTCCAAGCTCATCCCTGTAGGTGGTGAGCTTGTTCAGATATGTAGAGATTGTGTCACCCTTTTCACACTTGATTTTTCGAAGCTTGTCTTTCAGTGCCAACTTCCTCTAATCGTTGTTGTTATAATATAGATCCTTCAATGTTTTCCACATTGAAAATGGTGTCTCCTTCCCATGGAGACTCGAGACAATGTGGTCTCAAACTCCCTCCAGAAGGATCCTCCTTGCTCTAGCCACACATTTCTTTCATTCCGCCAATTCTTGGGCATTAGCTGTTGTTGGCTTGGGGACTTCTTGATCAATGAAGTCCTTCAAACCGTTGTCCTCTAATATCGCTTCCATGTGATCCTTCCAGGATATATAATTCGAGCTACCATCCAGGGCATACTTGAGTCTCAAACTGTTGAACGCCATTGGTGAAATTAAGATGTGATAAGAATTTGATTTCTATCATCAGGAACTTCAAACTTTGAACTTCTCCCTTCTTTGTATACTGTTCTTCGCTTTGATCACCTTTGCTCTGATACCATGTAGAAATTCTCAATGTAGATCACCTGATAATGCAATATACTAAAGCAAAATACTTGATCTACTTCTACAAATAAACTTGCAGAAGCTTAACCAATTTTGAGCAAGATCAAATAGAACACATATAACAAAGAATGAGAAATCAATCGCACATGAACACATAACAATACTCTGGGGAAAGCCACAGCTCAAAACCCCACTATCTATATTATCATACAAGTGGAAATATCTCTGAATTACACAAAGCTTTAGCTCACAAGCTATCCAGCTCTCAGTACAATCCCTCAATGCTTCTCATAGACGCCTTCCTTTAATCCTCCAAGCCTCCTATTTCCTTGCGCAATTTCTTCTGGGTCCTCTGGCTGCCACCTGTGTGAATTCACCTCTCACACAACTCACCAAACTTAGAAATAACTGTACAATCCTCGAGGAATGAATTCCTTCTGCATGCAAGAGATATCCGCAAGGGAATATTCCTACAACTGATAGTACATTGTCCCATCCTTTCATCTCAACTGGGTCTTTGATTGAACTGACATGCATGAGTTATTTATGAGAGAATATTTAGTTATCTGAAGTACACTAGTTACATGCATGCATGCATTAACTAACTGAACTCACAATCAGTTCCACAAACCATTAGAACTAATCTAACTAGACTTAACTCAGTTAACTGAGCTAAGTACAACTCATCTTGATCTCCTTAATTAAGGGATAACTTCCTCAATCAAAGGGATAAATGTTGCATGTCCTCACATAGACTTCATGTTTGATTTTCTCCAACTAATTAACTCAAGATGAATTAATTAATTATTTTTCAAATAGTTGCTAAGATCAAATTCGAATTTTAATTCTCAATTTTAGTTTAGGGACTAACTAAAATTGGAATGTATCCCAAAATGATATTTATAGCAATGTTATTTTTATCACATCTATATTTAGCATTTCTTGTTGCTATTTTCAACAAGGATGAAGAGTTCCAAATAGTTTGACCAACAACCATACCCACAAAAACATTCACATTACGTGCCACATCAGAGGTCTCAGGCATATTATTAATCTCAAATGATGGTGGATGTAGACTTCCAAATCCACGAGTATAAATGTTAGGAATTATGAGTGAATACTTACTCATCTCTATCATGTCACCATGATATAACCCTATATCATTGTTAGAGTTAGTTTTTAGATTTGCAACGACATAATTATGATAACTAGCTATAAGAAAATATGAAACTTGGAGAGAGGTTCATCCAAGTATCCTATTATCTAGACATACGCATCATATAAAGAGGGACCCATGCTTGGATAAAGAACCTCTTCCTTGGCATTAATAATGTTTTTTTTGTATGTAAAAAAAAAAAAAAAAAACTTCAAAACCCCTAAACCCTAGCTAAGAGATCAATTTGGTGACTAGGGTTTGTTGTATATGGTGGATGACCTAGCTAGGGTTTGAAGAGCACAAGTTATATTGGATTGTATTATTTTGTTGGTATTTACTTGTAACTGTATCCTATGTATATATGAATATTTCCTTGATATCACTTTGTCTTCTTGCATATCTAATTTTCAACTTGTGTTCTCATAATTATTGAGTATTTTCTAGAGATCGTTATGGTCCTCCATAATAACAAATCCAATGTATTCATATGTATGGTCCTCCATAATAAAAATGAATAATAAGGTCTCCTTCTATCTCTTTGTTGTGAGTGTTGATTTCTAACAATGGGATACAACATGGAGAAGGAAAAACAATAAGGTATAAACTATGAAGATACTTTTGCATCCACAACTTAATTTATTGCCAATTTTTTTAGTTTTCAAAGTAAATATTTAGGGGGTAAGTTCACTAAATGGATGTCTTTTTTAAGACATGGATAGAGTCTATATGGATCAACCATAGTGTTTTACTACCAAAGGTTAAAAAAACATAGTTTTGCAAGTTAGTGAAAACATTATATGGATTCAAGTAAGACCCCAAACATGGTATAACAAACTTGATCAATGCCTTAGGTCCAACAATTTCAAAATGAGTAATTCAGATCCATTTGCCTATTTTAAATAAAAGAATATGAAATCGATACCATGATTTTTCATGTTAATGAGTCGATA
Source organism: Pinus taeda (assembly GCA_000404065.3). Lineage (NCBI taxonomy): Eukaryota > Viridiplantae > Streptophyta > Pinopsida > Pinales > Pinaceae > Pinus > Pinus taeda. The sequence continues at coordinate 6,892 of APFE031205237.1, forward strand.
ACCATATGAATATGTCCATTTGAATATAGGAAGAAAAATCCAATCATTGTGAAGTAATTCATATGATAGATTTAGGCAGAAATACAATATTGCTTACACATAGAAGTTTGGTAGCAAAAATAATATGATATTTATTACATAGGCCAATTAGTATGAATTGGAATTGCTTGGAAATTTCAAGATGACTTTGATTAGGCAATAATGGATATGACATTAAAACTTTCAAAAGATGACAAGTTTAAAGATGTAAATGAATTTCCAAACCACGATGAGAGCATGAGTGCCTAGTAAGAATGGAGTTATGTTTGATCATTGAGCTTAGTTGGTTACAAAAAAATGACTATCTTAATCTAAGTATATGGTTAAAATATCAAATTAAAAAATGAAATCAAATTATACTCTATGCTTTATTTTCTCTTGCCTGCAAAATGTTTGGCTAAGTCTGACTTCTTGTGTTGCATTACTAAGTTGTTGTCTTGTATTACACATTTGTTTTTAACATGACATGTGGATTCTTTCTCTGAGACTTCTTTTGAATAGATGTTTATGCTTTAGTTTTCAACCTTGGGTAGTGTATCTTTGAGAAAACAATGGATTGGAATGCGTTGTAGATATTTTGTGATTATGCACATATGGATGTTGGTCATGGAGGATGCTTGTGAAATGATTTTGTAGACATAGAAATGCAATGCAATGGCTAAAGTATTTACTCAATACATTCATTACCATTCTTTGATTTTTATAATGTAGTAATATACATCAAGTTTAAGGTTGTTGTGTAGTAATATTCCAAACCAAAGACATTAGAAAAGTAAGTGAGACTAGAAAACTAAAAGATATCCTAGATTAATATCATACTCTAAATATATTTGTTTGGGACTTAGTTACTAATTAGAAAGTTATACTATTTGGTTACTGGAGTTGTATGTGGATAAAATATTCATTTAGATTCTTATTATCTCAGGTCTTAGTTACCTAGGTACTTCTCTTGGATGTTGGGGAATCCATTCTTGTTATCTTATAAGTGTTGGAAGCATTGGAAGTTGTAGTAAATATTCCAAAAGCATGGAGAGTGGTTCTTGGAACTTGACGAGAGATTTTGGGTATGGAGTGTGCCTCTAATAATGTTGTTTCCATGACATTTTTCATATTCTTGGCTGCATGTTACCCAAATTACCTTTGTTTTTGTGTTTCCTACCCTGATGGGCTGACAAACTTCCAAATAGGAAGAATGCCAACAAGCGAGGTTCTTGAATGCGAATTTACAAGGATGCATTACCAGCCACTGACTTTTTCAATTCTAACGTAAGGATAAATGGTCCTCTGCATATGAGGTTCAAACTATTTTGTTGTTTATTCAGTGTCTATTGGGAGAACCAAATAATGAATCTCCTCTTAATAGCCATGCGACAACAATATGGAACAATCAAGAAGAATTTAAAAAGGCAGTACAGAAGTAGTACAAGGAATCGGGTGGAATAAATGGTCAATAATTTCAATTCATGACATTTTCAAGCCTAATATTATTTTCATTTGGTGTAATCAAATTGTGCTAGGTGCTAGTTCTAGAATTTTTTGAAAACCCTATATTTACAGGTGTTCAAGAAGGAATGTAGACTTACCATTGCTTAACCGGGATGCCCGAATTTGCTAGCTAATATGGATTCTTGAAGGAGTCTGCATGGGGAAGGGAATTTTGAATTTAATCTAAGGAGGAGCCATCAAGAATCACACAGGTATGTCTTCAAGAATCGAATGTAGGGAGGAGCCACTAAGAAACACTCAAGAGAACATCGAATCGAATGTAGGGAGGAGCCACCGAGAAACCTTCAGGTTTGCAAGAATCAAATGTGGGGAGGAGACAATGAGAAACAAGTAAGGGAATGTTGAGTTAAATTTAGGGAGGATCCACAAAGAAACATTCAATGGAATGCCAAATCGAATGTATTGAGGATCCACCGAGAAACCCTAAAGTCTAAAAGAATCGAATGTAGGGAGTGGAGCCATTTAGAAACCCTCAGGTTTGCTGCAAGGATCAAATGTAGGGAGTGAAGCCACTGAGAAACACTCATGGTCTTTATATCTCTAATCTATGCAATGACATGCCAAAACCATATATTGAGACGAGCTAGGAATTAATAATAATAATTTAATAATACAATAATTAAAATGATATGGTTTTTGATTTAAAAAAAAATAATAATTAATATATATGGTTTTGATTTAATAATATTATTTTTAATTCAAAAAAAAAATATTAAAAAAAAAATCAACAACTATGTGATAGAAAATAGTGATTAATTTTATTAATTAATAATAAATTTACACAAGTTGTTACATTTAAAGAAAAATATCATGTAATTTGAATTAGTAGAGGTAGATTTTATTTGATAATTTTACCAATTGCTATAGGATGTCTTCAATCACTATCATCAATACACATTCAATGCATCTTTTGGTCAGTAGAAGAGCATCTTGAAAAAAATAATGTTAATTCATGGCATTCAATACCTAATAGAAGGTGTTAGTTTAAGCATTCATAACTGATAATATGATAATATTCATGTATTGTCTTGTAATTTGGTCTATTAACCTCTACATTGGCTTGCAAAGATTAGCATGGTAGCCCTCAAACATATCTTGCAATTGAGCCCTAAAATGAATTTGTCCATCATCCTAAAACTCCTTGAAATTCTCCTCGACGCGCACTTCCCATTCAATCACAAGGTTGGTTGCCCATGGGGCATAGACAAGACAGTGATGGGGTGTACTTTTAAGTCACTCAGTGATGTGAAGGTCACTCGTTTGAAGCTTCGTGGTAAAAAATCTAGTCATGTTAATGGCTTGTGTGGCCCAAGGCGGGTACAATCCCTGGGTGATTTTAACAACTTAGATGCCCTTGGGTCATGGTTTCTCAAGCCACATGTCAATCCTGATGTATTCTCTAGAGAAAAATGTTGGTTAGTGGATAATCTATCAAACTTCTTGTGAATGTAGAAATCCTTTACAAGAGAAGTCACCTTTACAAATCATAAAATGGGAGAGTATCCTTTGCTTAAATTACTCATTATTTCTTCATGAAAATTTGTATACACATTGTCTTAGTGTCGTAAATGTAAGATTATTTATTGGAATGAATTATGGGGGAGATTTAACCTAAGGTATACTTTTTTTTTTTTTTTTTTAAAGATTGTACTAAGATACAATAGATTGATACAGGTTGTACTTCAAACCATTTGTCATTTTATGGAGTTGAGAAAATAAAGCATTTATATTCGTGTGAGTTATAGACTGCAATATCACAAGTCATGGCATGATATAATTAAGAATTTTACACATTTGAAAAAACAATATTAAGAAAATATCACAAAATATTTCTTTTAGAAATAGCTTGATGCAACACATCACAAGCTATTCATTTCAAGGATGGTATGAAGCCATTACAATGATATACTCATTAAGAGCCCAAAATGTCACTTACAAGAATTGAACATAATTGGGGATGATAACAATCATGCCCCCCAACCACCCAGGTAAATCCTATTAACAACTAGATTGTTTTAGTTTGTTGATTCTAAGTACCATTTTGATTATTCTTATGTTCATAACATTCCAAAATTGTTGAAAAAAATGTTTCTACCTTAATGACTTTCCATAATTCATTAATGAATTATACAATTTGACAAAATTTATTTTATACATTTTGCAATGGGTTTATAATTAATTGCTTGAGTAATTATATACAATTCAAAAATTTAATTTTCGTTTGATTGTCAAATTATTTCTGTGAGTTGTATTTGAGTCTCAAGACCCTCTCATATCATCAATGCATGCATCTGCCATACCCATGTCAAATTTTAGTGCATACGAGCACAATATGAAAAATTGTCAACATTGGCCCCATTCTCAAGTCACATCACGACTAGCTCAAGATACTTCTACAAAAATCTAGAAATTGATTCACTAGAACTTACAAATAATAAATAGTGCAAAACAATAAATTATACAATCAACTAATAACACTTTCATATGATGATGATGGAAATGAGAATAATGGTGATGCCTCTTGGTAGTAGAGCAACAAATATATAAGTCAACACAAATCATTAGCTCATCAATGACAACAAAATATTATAATTTATTAGTACTACGTTGCATAATTAATCAATTATAAACTAGATTTTAACACTTGAACATTAATTTAGTCAATTTTCTAAAAACTGTTATGAGACCACCTTGTGGGAACTTTGTTCATTTGTAGTCAATATGGGTCAACCTTATTTTGTTGCGTGCGCCCCTTGCCATGTTGGATCGACCCACCAACTCATCGCAAGGGCGCCCTTGCCAGGCAAGCGCCCTGTTGGGTGTGTGTTATATTCATTCCATGACTATTATAGGTGGGTGGACCTACCTATGGTTTTGTGCATGGGTCTTGCACATGGTTTTGGGTATGATGGTTCTCTTCCCATGCTATTTTGTAGATTTGGTCAAGGGAAATACGACTATGTTCTAATCTAGGTTAATGTATTGGGGTTTATGAATGCTTTGACATGTATATATATGTATTGTAACATTGAAAAGAATATAAATAAAAATCAATCTGATAGTCCTAGTTTTGGGATCTGGGGGAAAAAATTTGTGTATATTTTTTATGTTCTCGTCATTGTATATTTTTGTTTATAGAATTCGTTTGCAAGTAATTTATGTATAGAATTAAAACCTACACGCCCTAGCACGCCCAACATGTGACGCCTCCATGCACACCTGGGCACCTCACCTTCGTGCGAGCGCACTAAGGGCATGGGAATTTGGCCTGTCATGCAAACCAATCCACACGAATCATTATCTCATCAATGAAAACAAAATATTGTGATTTTTTAGTACCATGCTACATAACCAATCAATTATACACTAGATTTTAACACCTAAACATTAATTTAGTCAAATTTCTAAAAATCATTATGAGACCCCCTTGTGGAAACTCTATTCATGGGAATTCACGAGGTGACCTTACTTATTTTGTGCAGGCACCCCTTGCCAATACTGAATGACCCACCAACTCATTACACGAGTGCTCTGGTGCGTTGTTGGCTTAGTGGGTCCTGACCCAGGTTCATAGTTAGTTGCGCCAAACAAATCCCTACACTATTGACCCTTTCAACATCAATTCGCGGAGCGCGGACTGAAGTCTCACCCGAACTAGTATAGGGGGATGTTGGAACAAGTTTATGCACCCAGAGATCAGTGTGATGTATTTTTGTGCCATAGATTTACCGTCACATGGATCTATAAGCCTTTATGGCTTATCGATGTAACTTCCTTTAATTAGCCTCTAGACATCCACGAAGGTCTACGACTAGCTTTTGCGGACCCTGAGCAGGAAAATTAGCTACTTATGCGCACCATAGATTACTCTTAAACTAGTATTTTCTTAGATCTACTTAAGTGTTTGATAACTTTAACAGACGATGATATAATCTTCGCATAAATACTTAACATCAATTACGTTTAGATAAAAATATAAATCAAGTAAAGTTGTGCATCAATACATCATTATTTCATAAAACCATTATTCATCACAGCATAAAGCGCATTCATACATAACATAAGTAAAGAGATAAACACAGGAAATTCTGCAACAATCTTCTTTACTGATATTTAGTTAAGCTTATAGACTCAAGCCTTCCCTGCGCACTCAGCTGCTGGGGTACGTGCACTTAGTTATGGACACTACTCTAGGCCTCTGCGCACACAACTACAGAGCATTCATCCTTACTCTTCTATGCTAACTCTCTAGACTCTTTCCATCGTACCATAGACAACTTAATTACTTCTATGCCTTAGACTCTCTAAGACACACTTATTTATACAATCCCATGGTCCGTGAACCATGGTTAGATCTTCAAAAAGCCGACTTAACTTACATAAAAGAGGGTAAAACCCTTTTTGACTCTTTAACTAACTACACGCTCCACGAACACAACTTGCGGAGACTTTACATCAAAACTTGGGGTTTTGCCCCAAAATTGACCCAGGGGACCCCATCCTAATAGGCCCCTAGCACAAATATCGTGACTCACCCTTGAGTCACTCGGTTGGCTCGAAGATCCACCTACACCACTGCTACTTCAGCCGCACTCTTCGTGGCTACCTGCGTCACTTGTTTGTCCAACTATTTTGTGGTTGGTCTTGCACTATCCTGCTTGATCTTATGTTGTGTAACCTGCATGTTTGCCAACTTCTCCTGTATGTTGGTGGAGACTTGGTAGGATTCCTCCAACCAAGGATCCAACCATGCCTTAAGGACTGCTTCCTTTTTCTACGTTGCTTCTACTTATTGAAGGAGTTACTTCCACTCCTGCAACTCGGTGGGGCATTGTGCTATAGCCACTAAGCGCGTCGTCGCTCACACTTCATCTTACTACTACTGAAGCTCATGGATCTCTATTTTTAATCTTTACAATTTGGGATCTTCCTACAGGGTCGTTACTACTTCCATGGCCTGCTCAAACAATGTTGTGCAGTCGACCATCGCGACATCCACAATAGCTACTCCATCCTTAACAGTGGCTTCACGTTGTTCCCTAACTTTTGGCGGGGTCGATGGCTATGACTTGAGTTCCAGTTCTGTGATCTTCATATTCAGTTCAAACTAAACTCTGGCCACCTCTGCATTAGCATTGCGCATACCCGCTGCAAGTTTCCTGATCTTGGCCTCCAGCGGCACCTCCTCAGGGATGTGCAACTCTGGCACTATCTTGCATGCTTCTGCCACCACATTTGTGGGTTGGGCACTCTGTGCCTGGATCATCTCCTTTGCTTTCAAGGCCTATGTCTTCTCAGCAAACATCTCCTCTCTTTTCACCCAATATTTGTTGATTAAGCTAAGAGCGCGTTGCTCTTGTGCTCTTAATTTCGTTGTCATGCCTATCTGCAACGTGTGAAGATACTCGTTAGGGAGTGCTGCAAGGTTGAGGCCGATTTTCTTGAGAGTACTTACGATGAACTTGTCATTGGTCAACTCCATGCTCAATGATCCTTCTAGTAGCACGACTGCCTAGAGATCAACTGACTGAACCATCTCTGCTACCTAACTGGTCCTGGGTGCCAAGTTCGTTTGTGCGGCGCTTACTTTCCCTACGCCCACCTGGATCCTGCTGGTCTAAATCTGTAGCTCATGCATATCCTTCTGAATAGTGCCTAGCAACTGCAGGTGCTGTTTTTCAAACTACTGCAAAAGTTTCGCTGTGGTATCATGCACCTTATCTCCAATCTCATCGATATCACCTTTTGTTAGCATAATTTGATCTAGTAGTGGCTTTGTTGCTTTTGATTTCTTTCGGGGTCCCTCCTTCTGTTGTTCCTGGTACCATTTCACCCAGAATGGAGTGCTTTTTCCTTCCTTACCATCGCTGCCCTGCTCTGACTTCTCCTCTTCCTCTATCTGGGGTGAAGGTGATTTACCACTCTACTCAGAGTCACGTTGTTCTTGCTCATCCTACTGCTTCATAGCACACTCCTTTTCTAGCCAGGCCTTCTCCTTGACCTATTTCCTCTGCTGTGTGGCCAACTTCTGGATTGCCTGCTTCGCTGCCTCCTTCTTCTTCTTCTCCACGGAACGCCCCTCACCTTTGCTAATACCTATGGAAAGATCAGATGGAGAATGCCAATATGTCAGCCAATGCTTGATAGCCTCCTTAATGGCATCATCTGTGGCAAGGTAAGGTAGATCAAACCATTTCCACTGTAGATCCTTCCAAGCCCTGATATATACGTGGTGGAAGTTTTCTTTAAATTTTTTGTACTCCGACAACTGCTCATAGACCATCGGGGACAACCTTGGCTTCTGGTTGATGGCCATGTGAAGACTCGCCTCCATTAAAACCCAGAAAACTTTGGTCTCCGTGACCTGCGCAACATCCTTTGTGGCCCAAAGGGAGGCAAATTGTGTGGCCTCTGGCAATCCTTTTTCCAAGGGAGGAAACTGGCCATCCTCTGGTAGCTCCCAAGCTACTAGCACGATGGAGAGCAAAAAACATGCGTAGTGGAAGGTTTTGCTCTCCTCCAAATCCTCACGATAATTCACAAGGAACTTGCTACAGAGGTAGCGTGACCAATTAATCTGCATGCCCTCTACGCACTATGCAGCTAACCAAATTACTAGCGCCAGAACCTCGTTCGTGCGACATTTCCTCATGACCTTTCTAACTAAGATCTGTGTAGAAATTTTCACCGCGGGATTGGTGATAGACGTGATGGAGTACCCATGTGGCTTCTTAACTAGATCAAACTTTTTCTTTACCTTTTTTGCAAGGTTGTGCTCACTGGTATTTCCGCCAAACTCCTTGGCCGGATTCAAGCCTAAATGTGGTAGGAGCATGATCCGATGGATCAACCTATCTATGATTGGGATCAGTGCACTCAGCCACAAATTTCCATCATGCACCAAGGTCAGAAACTGCTTGAAACAAATGATATTGATGTTGGAGTGGTGGTATTGGGGCACCCACAACAGGTCAATAACCCCAACTGATTCACTCTACGAATCCACTCCACTGGCTCCAACATGGTGACACCAGATTCTTTATAATATACCCTCTTCATGTAGTTCTCCATCACGTGGTGGGGGAACCTCTCATAGTCCACCAATTCCCAATCTTCTAACTTTAAATGGGGAACCCACGCCAGGCACGGTCCTTCGAAGGTGATGCTCTCGGGTAGTAGGGGCATATGGATAAGTAATTTTTCTGCGTCTGGATCCTTAGTGATCTTCACTTTTCCCTTACGCGGAGGGATATAATCTATCAATTTGGAGATTGGTTCCATGCCCTCGGCATCTATATCCTCTGCATCCTCTTCGACCTTTCTTCTCTATATCTTTCTTCTGGGCCTGGGTAGCAGAGTGCTTTGTCAGCAAATTACACACCAACATTGGCCTCTTCTGCTTGTCTTTCTTGGGCTTGGGGGCTTCATGCACTGATGTAGGCTTCATGTTAGGTGATCTCGGCACCATAGGCATAGGATCCGAAACATCCACACTCACAACTTCTGGAGCCGCTCTTTCATAGGTAACAATCCCTCTGGTGCTTGTAGTTTCACCTAGTCTCGACATCATGCTGCGAATAAACTGTTGGGTATCCTTGGGTAATTGATCAAACACAGAGCTGGCGACTAAATCTGCAAACAACTGAGGATTCATAGGATGGATAGCACAACTCACAAAATCGAAGGATGCAAAGTGTTCTCTGCTGGACAGTCACGCGTAATTTATAGGGGAATTTGAATTCAAATTTTACCTTTTCCCCCAAATTTCGTCCATAAATGTTGATTTGGTGGCAGGTCTCCATAGATTCTAATCTTAAATTTAGCCTTAAATGTCACACCCCCCCCCACTCCTCTTAACCATCTCCTGGCTTTCAAATGATGAACAATGAATATAATAGTCATTTTTGGGTTGTGTTGCGCAGTA